>VZTU01031327.1:0-19289 GCA_013400835.1 Zapornia atra | reverse complement strand
CATTCTAAAAAATAAAACCAGAACCAATCCCACAACCCTTTGAAAGATGCACTTCACTGCACATGGTTGTCTTGCCAAAGAGACATGAGAAGAGCAAATGTGACAAATGATATCATGCTACTCAGCATGGTATTGGAAAGAGTTCAGATGTTATGGAGGTGATCTCAGCGTCTATAGAAAAGACTCCAAAATGGAAGTAGAGTGATCTTGTATCAATTTCCAAATTTCAAGTCTACTCATGAATACAGATAACACTTTTTCCCGATTCTATCTTCAAAATACTTATTTCAAGAGCTGCTGTTCTCATCATACAGTGTTTCTCTTCTCTGTCTAATCAGAAACGGAAGATTTTTGATGCTAAAATATCCTATTTCAGATCATCAGCTGGCAAAAATCAGACAGTCTCCATTACATACCTATTTGTACTAGCTGAGGTTCTGACCACAGATGTTTTCCTGCCAATGAGTAGGAAACCAGCATTCATGTGAAGCAGAAAGAGTAACCTGAAAGCTAGAGAGCTCTCTGTAAACTATTCATGGCTAGAACAAAGAAGTGCTATGTGTTCCTATTCACAAATGCTCTTAACTTTTGGACAACTCTATAACACAAGGAAGAGGGAAGAAGGGCTGTCCACATTTGCTGTAAATACTGTGTTACTCGTGATTAGGGGAAAACAGATTAAATGTGGCTCAGAGCTTTTAGTGACTCATTTTTCACTCCATATGTGCAGTCATATGCTTTAGTTACCATTAGGCCAGCTAGAAAGGATGAAGAGATATGAGAAATCTAAGCTAATATTTGAAAACCCTTTAATGCATAATAAGCAAACCCAGTGTTATCTATAATTGGAGAGCAACACATGTTATCTATCATAGCTTGGGATCTGGGGGAAATGTCAGACCTGTTATGGAGCTAGAGATCTTCATTTTGCAATGGTAAAATTCCTCTACTTACTTATAGACTCTATGTATTATAAGATACTTGATTTTCAACTTGCAACTATTGTTCACTCTGCGTCCAAGTAAGAATACCCTCATTTCAGGCAAGAAAAATTCTACGTTTAGGAAAAATGGAGATAAAGCCCCAGAAGCTTTACATTCCTGTTTTTAAAATAATATAGTGACTGCTTGAAGCCATTCAGAGATTTTGAAAGTTGGAAAAAACTCAAGGAGAGAAATAGACTAAAGGCTACAATGCAGGTGAGGAAGGCGTAAAAACGCAATTTATCACCTGCTTGTGAAGTTTATTACAGGAATATCAACACCAGGTGTGTTTTTAAATGAGACATGCATATATTCTTCAGCCTTTCTAGCAAAACATCATCTACCTTCACAGTAGTTTAGCACTGGATGCAAGCGCATTAGAATACAGGCTAGTGGCACTGCTCAGTATATCAAATATATATACTCACATTTTGCAGTAATGGTCATTACCATGGGCTATAGGACAAATAGGTTTCAATGGGTCTCTTAAAATTCCATTTTAAATACTGCCAGGAAATGACGAATGTGCTGTCTAGTTGCAGGGAGAGCTTGGGAAAGGAAAATGTATTATCCAAATGTGCATTTACCTCAGAAAGGGACTGAATACTCCTAATGCTTGTGAGCAATACCATGAGATTATCTTGCTGCAGGTTGTCAAGGACTTGTCAATGTATAATGATGAATTATATATATCTTATGTTATAATTATACCTTGTTAGTAGCTTTGGTTGTTTCATTGTCAAGACATTTCACTGATTCTCATTTCCAGATAAACCATAACCAAATGAAAATAACCTATTAAGATAATTATCTTTGCTGGTAGAAAACAATTTAGCCCAAAATTATTTTTTCAAAGGGCTGATAACTACTTATTCTTTTCTGCTTACTTTAACAGGGCTGAGAATAAACGTATTTTCTATCCTGACTCTTAGTCAAAGGAAGGAAAAAGCTGGAGGGTAAAAGGAGAGAGAACTTCGCTTATCAATCTGTAACCTTCATGAGCATAAAGGCTTAATATTTACCTGTCACTTTGTTCTGCATTCCCCTGGTAGGAAAAATGGCCATTATTAAGAACAAGGATTGCCATACCTGGTGATACATATGTAACCATGGTTGCCAGTTGGCTCTCATTACTAAGAACAGGATTCCTTCACAAACAAAATTTATTTTAACTTACCATATATTGGAGTTCTTCCCAATTTCCTTTTGTTACTCAGAGCACCATAACCCGGGAGTCATAGGTTGCCTTCTATTGTTTCTTGGTTACTTTTTATGGAAAAAAGTATTTTTACTATTAGATGCTTTATTTAGGAAGTACATGTTTAATGTTCATTCCACATGTAAGTGATGGAGAGTGGCAGATACTTGGCTTGGGTGCTCTGCCCATTGCAGTCCCAATGGACTGTAAACTATGGATTACTACATAAGTTTAACAGGAGTAAATATCTTTTAGAACGCCTTACAAAAAAGCCCTATTTAAGATCAGAGTCTTGTTAAACTAAGTATGGTATAAACCCACAGGAAGGAATGGCCCTGGCTTACCCAAAGAAGAAACAGGTACAGAAACCTGAAATGGTATTGCTAAATTCCAACAAAATCTTTTGCTTCGATCTTAAAACTGTCCTGTTTCTGCCCCTCTTGAATTTTCTTTACAAGTCATTGTACAGAAAACAAGAATAGATATTATATGCATACCCATTTACACCAAGAGGAGACTCCAAATCTCGCTGTGTGACCTCTAACAACAAGCTGTCTTAGTAGAAAAGTAAAATAAAACATCTATCAAAAAGTAGGAAATTATCTATCACTACACTTCATTCATATTATGGTTATCCTTTAGGTGTATTAGGCCCTGTGCAATTACACAGAGGCTCAGATAAGGTCCTCATGTAGTGGATGTTACTGCCGCTTTCAATGGTTCTTTGGTTTTTCACGGGAATTACACTGGTTGAAAGCAGATGTAGGTGTGATCCTTTTCCTTGCTAACATTGTCCTCAGGTATCTCATACCTGTTCAGATGATATTGAGGGTCTAAAATAGATGCACTGAGGTCACATCTGTCCGGCACACAGAAAAGATGGAATGGAAAATTCAAGGCATTGTGAATAAAAGGGGCTTGGTTGGAACTGTGGTAGCTATCAGTGGGAACTCCGCCTATCAGCATAGCATCATATCAAAAAAGTCCTCGGTATATGAGAGGTTATCATGGGTTTAGCTAACACAGGGTTTTACAGAAAAGTCATGAATGAAGAAGTAGAAATGAAGAAGGGAAGTGATTTGGCTGTATCATTTGAGTTTTGAGTGGCTCTGCTGCATTATTTTTGAAGCTAGTGATATGCAGCTCCTGTAGATGACTGGAGCTTTTCCACTGGTGAGATGGCAGCTGGGAGCCAGAAGTTCAAGGCGGTGGTGGGGAGGAGGGAGAATTTGAAGTGGAGCCTCAGGTAGGGTTCTTGCATTGTTCTTGTGTGGGGTTTAAATATATAGAGTATAATTGCAAATAAGCACATGGAAAGCCTAAGGTTGGACAGAAGAAGAAGGAATAGTGCTTGACGTTCATTTTAATTGTATCTTCCTTTCTTGCTTATGTAGCAGACTTTTGGGCATGACAAAATAAGCTCATTCTCTATGGAGATTTTGGGAGACCAGAATTTATTTTGGGGAAACGTGCATGTTGGTGTGCACGCAGGCTCAAGTCCTTGTGCTCTCTGGATGCCCTTCTGCTCACCAGCAAGTGATCAACAGTACATTAGGAATAACATGTCTCTTCTGAACCCACATTACAACAGGGTAGCTCTTGTGTCTCAGGTCTTACTGTGTCTCTGTTGTCCTCCCCTTAGCCTCCTCCTTAGCCTTGAGAACAGCAGGCTAAGAGGTGATCTTATTAATGTTTATAAATATCTCAAGTGTGGGGCACAGGGGGAAATGGCCAGCCCCTTTTCAGTACTTGGTGGAGACAGGACAAGGGGCAATGGCTGCAAGTTGGAGCACAGGAAGTTCCGCACCAACATGCGGAAGAACTTTTACACAGTGAGGCTGACAGAGCCCTGGGACAGGCTGCCCAGGGGGGTTGCGGAATCTCCTTCTTTGGAGGTATTCAAGACCCATCTGGACACCTATCTGTGCAATAAGAGCTAGGGACCCTGCTTTGGCAGGGGGGTTGGACCCGATGATCTCTCGAGGTCCCTTCCAACCCCTACGATTCTGTGATTCTGTGATAACACCAGGGGTCCAGAGCAAGAACCTCATTTACCAGGAGGCAAAATATTATAGGATGTGATAGAGAATATGACAGGATGTGACAGAGCAGGACAAGCCTTCAGAAAGCTGAAGAGCAGAAGAGAACAGCAGGATAAAATTGAGGGCAGCATGGACCTGCTTTGCCAACAAGCAGACACTTCTTACGATACAGTCCTCTATTAAATAATGATGACTCACTCTCCAGACAGTAATTTATTTATATGCCTTCTTTAATGTTTTGCAAATCACTGCTTTAAAAAATGCCCAGCTGGAAGACAGGAAAGCTTGGGAGACAGAGAATCAGCTTGATAGAGAATCAGATTAAATAAAAATGACATGGAATTTGACAGTGAGCGCACGTGGTTAGAAATAAAAAGCATAACCATCCCCCAAGCAGAAATGCAGCCTCATTGCTAGGACTGGTTGCTGTAGCTTGAGTACTGTATCAAGTGAAACAAAAAATTTGAAAAATATAGGAAGAGGAAAAGAGACATTGTCTTATATTTAGTGACAGCATTTCTTCCAGTCTGAAACACAGATGAGCTTACATTTTTTCAAGCCAAAAGGGACTACTTTGATATCATAGTCTGAATTTTGGAAAATATGGTTATGCCTTGTAAAGACAGACCAGTGGAACCAGTAAGAGAGGGAAGATACTTTTAAATGTTGCAGAAATGTGTATAGCTCACAGATAGAACATTACTGTATAAACCACAGTGGAGGCTTCAATAGATCTTGTAACAGTTGAGACAGTCTGGGTTTGGTATCCAGGTTGGAAAACAGATAAGGACAAGTGGATGAGACAAGGCTAAAATTCCTATTGGATTTCTAATTATGCCACCAAGGATTTCCTATGCCTGCATGCCTTGATTCTCCTAAGAGAGTGGGGTAATGCTGTCTTTTGTAAAGTGCATTCAACTTACAGCTTCATAGCTATAAACTGCTTTATAAAGGGCCAAAGCAGGGATTTCCAAGGGACTGACTCTGTTTCATAGGCTATGTTGCTGAGCACCACAGGTACTACTCGTGCTTTTGAAAATCTCCCTTAACAGCAATTAATATTAAAGACCTTCAGCTAATGCCCTCAGTGTCTGTCCCGGATGGCTCCCTTGTTAACTTCATGCCTTTGTGAAGTTATTACAGTAGCTCTGCACCCTGGAACAGCTCTGCTCCTCTTGGCATTCTGCTTTATGATGATTATTAACTTTAATATATTTTCCTTTATGTGTTACCACTTCCATATGTATCCACCTGCCTTTTCCTGTGCCTGGTTGCACAACCCTCCATCTGAGCTACTCTCACTGTTCAGAGCTGGGTCTTAAATCCCAGGCAGGGATTTTATTGTTTGCTGGACAGCAAGAACTTCTCCAACTGCGTTTACTCTCTTTATAAGCTAAATTACAGTTGCTCTGACAACACGGCCAAACAACAGGACTGTCTATTGTCCCTCTTTGAAAGGGGGAAGATAATTCATTGGAGATTTAAACGTAACCAAGGTCACGCCTGCATGGGTGGCTCCGACAGTCCCAGCCTCCTCTGCCCAAGCTCTTGGCTGGCTGGAGATGAGCCAGCTCCTGTCAGGAAACCATAAAGCTCATAAGTCTTACACGGTTAGTCTTCTCCAGAAGCACTAATGTGCTAATGCGATTATGCAACTTCTGGATGGGACCGCAAGGAGAGAAACTCAGGTCTTGGTTTATGTTGATACAGCAATGCTTTCTCCTCAAATGTTCCCGTACTGACGCTTCACTTCGTGCTCTCCAGAAAGCTACTGAGAAAGTCTGAACCCCTAGATTTTGTCCCTGCTCCCAGCCACTGACAGTGAGATCCTTGTTGCCTTGGTTCACATTCTCTGCACATACATTTTCTGAGGGGTATCCTGAGCTCATCTGAACATTCAGAGGTCCTTTGGGTAGAGGCCAAATGCGAGTGGAAAGAATGACTTGTTATCATCAGAATTCTCTTAATTCCAGGATAATAAAGGAGCTTAGAATGGTGTGTTTTCATGTTAAATTATTTTCCATGTTGTTTAAGTCATCAGGAAGACACAGGAACAAATCAGTTGAAAAATAGTTTTGGATAAATCCAGAGGTGCAAAATCAAATGATGCTCTGGATTTGTACTGCAGCCTGTTCTTAGGCGATCCGTTTGTCCATGAGTGAATGGTTATCCGACTTGGGAATCTCATTGCCTATATTCAGCTTTTGAAAAAATTGTCATTTTATCTTAGGAAGGCACAAGTTCTTAGGGATAAAATGAATGCACCTCTGGAATTACCTAATGCTCTTCATTATAGAAGGGGCACAAGTACTCACTAAACAGAAAAATCTGTGAAGTGACTGAGATTTAGACTCCAGCAGGCATTTGTACCTTTAGCTACTGGTCACAAATGTGACAGGGGGATCTGATGGGCTACTTCAATTCAGATTTTTTTACTATTAAATACTGTTGTTTGAAAAGGTAACTAACACAAAATTAGGAGGAAAACACAGTAGCCAATGATCTTCTCACATCCTCAAAAACCATGTAGCTGTGGTGCTCCAGGACATGGTTTACTTAACATGGTGGTATAGGACAGATGCTTGAACTTGATGATCTTAGAGGTCTTTTCCAACCTTAAAGGTTCTATGATCTGTTCTTTGCCACTGTGACTCTAAGCCTGTTGTTATTTGTGCTGAGCTTTTGCTGTGAACTTCAATGGTGGAGAGGCATTCACTGTGATAACCACTGGGTGAAACCTGTAGCTCCTTTTACCTCTGCTAGGTCTGTACTTTCTGTATGCATTGATCTATCCCAGACCATAGCATAACTGAATTAATTCTGCATTTCTGTTTAATGTGTGCACCAGCAATTCACATTAAACCCGTTCCATCAGTTGTCTGCAAAGTGCTCATCAATAAAACCTAGCCTCATGGCTGCTTTAAGAGTAGAAGAACATCCGGAGTAGGGGCTCAATTGCATGTTTAAGCCACCAGCCATGGAAGACAGGGCAGTATGTGGAGGCAGAGCACCATAAAGGAGGGCTACATGTGCTGTGGCTGATAGTGAGATTCCCTCAGGACATCTGGGATAATGTAGGTGACGGCGCACTTGGGAACTACAAGCATGGAAGGGGAGTGGGGAGGTTGTGTCCTGCCATCTGGCTTTCTGTACAAATACACACAACCAAGACCCACAGGAGATCCAAGTAAATGTGACCTTACAAGGTGCAATTCAATTGCTCTCATTATGATTATTGCATTGGGTGCTGCTATCCTCAATTTGTCCGCTTTTCTGCTTGTTACTATCTTTTTATTTTTTCCCTGCTGTTCCTCTCTTTGGCAAGATGGCTGTTGAGAGCATTCAGTTCCACTTAGTTTTGATTTCAGTGAAATACTTTTTGACGTACAGAAAAAGCTAGGTTGGGGATTTTGTTCTCTGTCCTTTTTCTGAGGCACATGCATTTCCTCCTGTACTGCTGTGTGCACTATACACTGGCTTTGCTCCCCGAGAGAGGGAGGAATATTGTTTTGATCTCCAGACACTTTGCAATGTCATAATCTCTTTGTGCAACACATTCAAAATTTAACAGTAAGAAAATTTAGGATATGTGTAGAATGAACTATACACCACAGCAGTGAGTCCCTGTAATTTTCCATGTTAAATGTTACCTTGAATATACTTAATTTTCATTTTTCTTTTCCTTTCCCTTTGCTCATATCAATATTACAGCACTGTTCAATTCCTGTTTGCCGAGCCTGCTTTCCTTTGGGCCTGGAGTTAGGAGCCTGAATTCAGTGGAATTACCCCCAGGTAAGGCCATGGTGAAAAGGGAATTGCAGCTTTTTGGTCTTGGCTCTTTTTCCTAGGCCCACACTGCTATTTCTCAAGAAACATGTATTACTGAGAAGCATCTTGGTGGACACCTGCTAATATGCTCATATTATAGGACCCAACACTTTGCACAAAAGATAATGTAGATTAAAATAGTGGGTTTTGATAAATTTACTGGTCTCTGGTTTCCTACCATTGGAAGAAGCTGTTTTTAAAAAGGCAAAAATGTGAATGTGATGGTCAAGACCTTCTGGTCAAGACCAGAAGAGATGGTCAAGTTATAAAAACACAGCATATCAACACAGACTGCTCCTTTTGGGAAGATGTTCTTGACCTGATATCTATAATTACTGCAACAATCAGAAGAAACTTACCTTCCCTCACCTCCAGCCAAGCAAATTAAAAGTATTATTTTCATCTACACCTATGCCAGAGCTGTTGGGTTTTTTTCCTACTATGATGAATATTTTTTCCTTTCACTGGTCTTGGCCCAGTTTAAATGCCATTTAACGCGTCCAGAATGGCAGTAAATTCTTCTTTAATTTATCAAAATCCCGTCTGGCAAGCTTTATGCCAGGTCACTTATTTGCTTTCAGTCCCTGCACTAATCTCCAGCTTCCTCACTATGTACCGGGAGTCTTCTGAGTGTAAAACCTGATTTTAAATATATGCAATTCCAGCCAAGAAGTATTATGCACTTATATCACCTGCTCTACCAGCCCAACCTTCATTTTGAGCACAGTGACACCTCCAGCAACTTAGCAAAGGCTTTTTTCCTGATTTTTTTTTTTTTTTGGTATACTCAGTTATCATATACACCCTGAAAAGACAGAAATCACTCTGAGAAAATGGAAAAGGATATCAGTTTCCCAAAATTTTACAGTCCATCTTGACTTGTTAGGAAAAAACCTAAATAAGACACAAGTCTCAACAGGATATAGTGTTTTGATAATCTGAAGCTATCTGGTATTGTAGGATGTGTGTCCTTTAGCTAATCAACATGTTCATGGCAAATAGCGCATTAGTTGGTACCCTATACATTACTCTCTGCTCAGTGTTTGACCCACACTGGCTCTTGCAGGCTAGCTGGAAGCATACTCCTTGCATCCCCAGAATGTGCCAGGTGCAAATCCCATGGTTTAGATGGTGAATCACCCTCATTTGAACCAGTTGCTGCTGAGGAAAGAATATATCCATGCTTGTCATACTGACCTGGGCTCTCTCTTAACATCAGACAGGCTTAAAAAAGAAAACATTTTATTCAAAGAAAACAAAAATGTTTTGTTTTTCTGTTAGAATATTGGTTGCTTATATAACATTTATAACAGTGTTAAAGGAGGAAGTTCCAATGAGGTGCAATTTTTGATCATGCTTTCTTAGCTGCTCCAGTATATCAAAAATGTAAAGCCTGGCTGTCTGCTGACCCCTAGTCCCAGTCTTCTGTAGTCTCAGAATGTCTCATGAGTCAAAGTGGAATCTCTCTTTCTCAGTTGTGTCTCATTTTTAATCTCCTCCTACCAAACAACAATGTATTGTTGTATGTTTGGTGTCTTCATTGAACAGGAGTGGCTAGAACTGTGTGCATAGCTCCAGAGCAGAAAAGACTGCTGCTTTGGAAAGTGCAGTTTAATACTTCCTGATACCTGTTTGAGGCATTCGACCTGATACACTTGAGAATCGCATTTGTCTTTTCCATGGCCGTACCATGTTGGTGGCTCATAGCCATACTCTGATTGACTAATATACCATGTTATATTTTCCTGTCAGCTGTTTGCACAGTAAAGCTTGAAGCTTTGCTAGATTAATTGGTCCTAGTCCCCAAGTGTGTGACTTTATAACTTCAAAGTATTAAATCTTACCCTATTTCTGTTATTTCAGTTCCCATTCAATTATTTCAGTAGGCTGCACTCCTTTGTGTCAGTGATGTCTCCCAATTTTTGTCACTGGTTTAATTAGCATAGTCCTAATTTTGCCAACTTCATTAGTGAAAGCATTAAACAAGATCATTGCCAGAACCCAATACTTGAAAGTCACTTCAGAAAACCTTTCCTTCTGCTTCAGCCAAGTCCACTGACATCCTCTCATTCCCTCTCATCCTCTTACTTACCTTGTAGCTACTGTTCTTACCTCGTTCTTCCAGTGAACTGAACACTTTCTTTGGAACATCTTACTAAAAATTTCACTTATATTTAAATGAGCTAATCTAACATCTAAACCATCAGTTTTCAGAGGATGAATGTATGTGACAACAAAGAACTCTTTTCCATATCAGTGAAAAAGGAGAAAATACTTTTCCCTTTATGTTATCAAGGTTCGTAACTAATGACATATGCCAGGTAGTGCTCTATTCCCTTGGAAAGATGACATATGCTTTGAGTACAAAGTTTGACTACATAAATCCCGGAGGTCCCCTGCAAAAGGAACTGTTTCTCTGATAAAGGAATCAGATTTGAGAAACAGGAAAAGGAGGATAGCTCTACTGCATGGCCAAGAGAACACACTTCTGAGGTGGGCTGTGCAGTCTCCATCCTTTCCCTAGACTGGAAAAACCCTTTTGTAACTTGGTCTGACCTCAGAATTGATCCTTGAGCATGATGGTCCTTCTAACCTAAATTTACCTATGACACTATGTACCCACATCTTGCTTTACTTCATGCATCCAAAGCCAATGTATGTAGGCTCTAGGTTACCTACATCATTACATGAATTAAAACACTTCTCCAAAGGCAAAGCTTCTGATATAGACGTTCTCAGCTGGAATGCATTGGCTATGACTCTTCACTAATTCCATAGAGGAGGCTTCTAATAGCACAGCTTAGGTTAGCTGTAACTTTACATGGTTAATGTTGGACAAATGAATCTCACCTCAATGTAATTGACTGTACATGTATGTCACAAGTTGCTAAGTTAAACATGATGCAAAAGTCTGACTTCAGATTACAATTATATCCATATAAGTCTTCACTAGGGTGCCTCAACTGAGTTTTTTTGGATGGATTTTTTTTTTATTTCCAGAACTGAGAATGTGAAAAAAGGGAAAGGTCTCTTATGTTGGGGTTTTTTTGGGTGGATTGTTTGTTGGGTTTTGTTGGGTTTTTTTCTTTCCCCAATATCATTTGACCTGAGAAATTCCTCTTTCACTACACTGTCTAGAATTGTTATGAAAAAGCCTTCTGTAGGTACATGTTCAGAGAGCATAAAATAAAGCTGTCTGAATTGTTAGGAACAAACCTCATGTTCCTCACATACACACAAAACCAACCACGACATATATATTACATACCAGACTGTCTGCACTCTGTCCCAGCCTATAAACCATGACTATAGAGTGAAAACGCGGTAAAATATCACCTAGGGATAGATGGTTACTGAGACTATGAATGCAATGCCTGGAGCTAAAGGCTGAAATTTCTTCATGTAGCTCTGAGACTTTATTTTTTTCTGTCCTGAGGGCAATATTTCGTTCTGCAGTTCCTCAAAACAAAAGGCCAAAGAAATATTATGACAACTCCCCCTGCAACTTTTTTGACACACAAACACGTAGAGCCCACATGGTTTTATTCCTTTTCCTTTTAAACACCAGCTACTAATGAATAATGTGCCGGTTGAATGTGTTTCATATATGTAATAAAAAATAGCTAGAAGAAAAAAAAATGCTTAGGTTGTAAAGTCAAGTAAGTAAAACTCAGGAAATGCCACAGTTAAGGCTGTTCATGCAACTTGACCTTGACTCATTTGTGGCTGTGCCCTGAGTTGCAGTTATTGCATGCTATTTTCCAAAGGCACATGTTGCAATTATGCTATTTCAATCTGCTCCTTTGTGCCTCCACTAAAAGCTATCACATTGCCAAAAAGCTCCTACTCAACAGTCAGGTTATTTTCACTTTGAGTCTTCACTCTTTCTGTCCCTCTTGTCTGTAACTTCTGCCCTTCCTCAAAAAAACAATAAAAAAAAATTCATAAACCAACCAGTGAAAGTAACAATAAAGTGTGCCTTGAAAATCTTTTTACCGTGAAATTAGGCAAACCAGGGGCATTGCATACTTCAGCATTTCTTTTGGCCCTTGACTGAGAAAGCTCTGTTTGAAAGTAAGTGGAAGGCGGTCGTAGAAACCATTGCATCCTTCCACAGGTCCTCTTGAAAAGAGCAGTGTTACCCATCGGATAACTGGTGGCTGGAGCTGCTCTAATACCTTCAGAGTCACAATAATGAGTGCTGTTTCTATACTCTTTAGAAAAGTAACTCCCAAGGCTGTAAAGTGTTTGCCATTGCAGAGATTGAGGCATTGAATGACAGCTCAATGCCTTAATTACAGGACCATTCTGCAAATTTTCCTATACCCCTTTCTGTCTTAATTCCTACATCAAATACTAAGGATTACCCTAGGGATTGACATGGTACAAGTACTCCCACAAAACATCTTACATTGCTCATAAGATGGTTTATGATTCTCTTGTGAAACTACCTCTCACAGATTTTTGAAAACTCTTTCTATTAGTTTTCTTCCTTAGCCTTGTAAACACATATGGAGTGAATTAATTTTACAGAGTTATTGTCTGTCAGTTATTACTTTATGCGTCATGAGGTTTATTTGGAAAAGAAAATTAGGGTGCTGCTCCTTCAAGCATTAAGCAGATGTTCAATGCTAGCAGTGAAAGCAGCCCCCCTGAAATCAATTAACTTACTGGTATGTGGGAGGCTAAACAAACCTGCCGGCATTTGCAGGAATGGGGACCTCAGTTAAAAAAAATGCACGTATTGGGTAAATGTCCAAGATTTCCAGTTAAGAAAGCTGGTCCAGTACTAGTCATAGAGATACTGCTTGCTCGTTTGGGGTTTTTTTTCCCCAAGAACCTCCTTATTAAATGTATACTGGAAAAAGGGCAGTAGATAGACCTAGACACAGAAATAGCAACGTTTTAGTGTATTTGTCTGTGTATTTTCAGATATCACCAGCATGTGGTGGCTCCCGCTCCACAGCCAACCTTCTTCCCCCCCAATATAATTCAAATTGACTGAGAAGAGAGCTATGAATCTTTTTTTTTTTTTTTTTTGCATCACATATTAAAAGGTGACAGCTCTATCATATCATAGCAGCAAACCTTTGCTTGATGTCTGAGTCATAGTATATTTCTCCAGGCAGGGAGACCTGCTATTATTCTTACACTTTCCACATTGTATAGCACGTTGTTGCACTAATATGTTTAGAAATTTGTGATGCCTGTACTTTGTTTATGCAATTTTAGAGCTATTTCCATGTTGAGTTCCTTACAATGTACCATCAACCCATTTTGACTGTTCATATTAATGCTTACCAGTAATTTCCAGGTACCTAAACCAGAAATATTTGCATTTACTTTATAATAATTCTTTACATAATCTAAGAAAGAAAATTTATGCTTCTAAAAGAGCATATTTGGTTCTCTATTCCTTTGAATAACATTTAATACTGCTTTAATTTTCTTTCTGAGTTGGAGCAGACTCCAAATTCTGTCCCATGGTAAGAATCAGACTGTATCACTTACGTGTTTTATGCTTCAGTTTCCTCATTTACAATTTAGGTATAGTAATGGTGTTGGTTTGGAGACACAACCTACATTAAAGTGTTGTACAAATTTATGTTAATATGGAAGAGGACACTTGCTTAACTCCAACTCTGACCAAGTATTGCGTGGGGAGAGACGAAGAGAGTGTGTAGCCTTACCTCCCCAGTTTAGGAAGTGCACACTGAACAAAGTGCACTGCTACACTAACAGTACAGTTTTGCACTTGATTTTTCCCAAAACTTTTCTAATTTCCTGATCAGTGCAGGCGAAATCCATCTGGGAACCCCTGCTCCTACCCTCATGCCATGACATACCTGAAGTGTCTGATGGTAGGAGTTCTTTTCTAGCCTAATAGTCCTCATTGAAATCACCTGACTTATCGCAGCAACAAGGGCTTTGCAAATCTTTGCAAATACCTCTGTAGTGGATGCCAGACAGCACACTCTCCCTTAGACCTTTGTATTTGTAACAAGGACAGAAAGAGCTGTGGGCACACAAATCATAGAACCTGAGAACTTCACATATCTCTGCAAGCTTCAGCTCCTTTGACAACAGCCTGCACATTCTAGTTTTTTGTGTACAGCAAATTTAAGGCCCTGAATTGTAATTGCAGATTTAGAAATAATTGCAACAACAACAAAAAGCAAAAGAACAGAAAAGGAAATAAATCCCAAACGCTGTCCTTTTTATGAAAGCTTATAGAATGCTGTCCAACATAAGAAATTACAGCATGTGTGAGTCTTCTTAAATGCAGCAAAATTTTCCTCAGGTATTCATTTGCATGAGACTGCAGTAAGAAAATGATGGCATAATTTGACTATTTATGTTAAATTTTTTTAGATGTCTTTAAAATGAAGGAGGTAAGGAAAGAAGCATTTTGGAGGGGAAGGGGTGAGAAAACAAAGGAAAAAACCTGATTAAAACTGTTCTGGATAAATAGATCCCTTCAGGGGACAACAAACTGGGTTGATGTACTGTGCATACAAGAAGCTGAAAAAAATTTCAGAGCTTGGGAATTCATTTTTTGCTTTTTCCAGAGTACTTTTTACTTCCTCCCCTCGTCAGGAAAACAATATAGTCCAGGGGTTTGGAAGCTGAAATGCTACTTGCTGAAGTGATTCATGCAGTAATATATCTTAAATTTTTGATGTGGAGAAAAAAAGCCCTTGCCTGTAGTTCCAAGCACATCTCTGCGTATTTACATTCATCTTAATTGCTTTCTTCACAATTGGTCTACCTAAAATCAGGGGCCTGTTTTGGTACAACAAAGAAAACAGCTTGCATTTACACAAAGCATTTGCAGATTAGGTGTCAAGGACTAAACCTGAGGCTTGTTCAGTTGATGATACTACTTTGCAGACACCTTCATCAGAGGTCTCAGCATAGAAGCTTGCACAGAATCAGGCCCTTATACTGAATGAAAATGTAAAGGGCAGGATAATACCTTTAGTTTCTTTGGCTTCTTGGCCTTGATGGCTCATTTCTTCCTTGACATACTGCCATCGGTTTTATTGAGGGGTTCAGGCAATATCAGACCAGACTTCCTTCTCTGCAGTGGTAAAACTCATAGCAGTAGAAAATGATATATGTTCCTGCCCACACTTCATTTTTTGTTCTCTTTTTGTATTTCCCTCTGAGTGATGAAGAGGGAAGCTTTGAATGAAACAAACTTCCTCCAAGCTAGGGCAGTCTAGAAGCTGATAGACATCCTCAAGGAGATTAATGAACCACTTGGTCAAATTTTAAGCCTTCCCTATAAAGCAATGACCTTTCCAGTGCCTCCACTTTGCAATCTCATCCTAGACATGACTTTTGCAATGAGGTTTTTTTCCTTGTACCTAAAGATTTTTATTCAAACCATTACCCATTAAAGATAAAAACGAAAAGGGAAAATCAAAGTGAAGTGGAAATGAAAGATTTATTCTTATGAAGTGGCTAATGTGATTAGCTTTATTGTAAAGAAGATCTGGTGAAGCTGTAGTTTTGATCTCTCTTTAGCTTGGGAACTGCAGCCATGTTGTACAGCATGCTTTAAGATCTCAGTGCTCTGGGCAAGAGGACCAGCTCTTTGAAGTGCTTTTTTTTTTTTTTCTTTCTCCTCTCTCTCGTTTTCTTCCTGGGTGGACAAGAAAACTACAGAATATATTTAAACAGTCTAGATTTTTTTCACAGTTGATGCTGATCTCTGAGTAGGGATAGTCCTCA
This sequence comes from Zapornia atra, assembly GCA_013400835.1. Lineage (NCBI taxonomy): Eukaryota > Metazoa > Chordata > Aves > Gruiformes > Rallidae > Zapornia > Zapornia atra. The sequence continues at coordinate 3,501 of VZTU01031327.1, read as the reverse complement.
CAGTTTCAGTTGCAATTACCAGCATCAGGACTGTTTGTTGGCTTTGTGCTGAAGATAGGGGGAATGAAGGGGGAATGGACTAAAGCTAAAGGAGGGAAGGTTTAGATTAGATATTAGGGGGAAGTTTTTTACAGAAAGAGTGGTGAGGGGCTGGAACAGGCTGCCCAGAGAAGTAGTGGATGCCCCGTCCCTGGAAGTGTTCAAGGCCAGGTTGGATGGGGCCCTGGGCAACCTTGTGTAGATCCAGACCTGGAGGTTGGTGGCCCTGCCTGTGGCAGGGGGGTTGGAGCTCTATGATCCATGGGGTCCCTTCCAACCCAGACCATTCTATGATTCTATAGTGATAATAGTCCCTTGAGTCCCAAAGAGCTCTATAGAGGTGAAAGGAAAATCTCTGTTTCACAAATGGAATATTTGAGGTACAGGGAGGTTAAGAGCCCTCTCCATTTACGCCACTATGGATAGGAATATTCAACATATCTCTCACTCATTCTGGAAAGTAGGTAAAAAAAGTAGAAAGTAAACAAGGAAAACAAGGCAATCATAAAATAGCCCTGCCACCACCACTGCCTTCATCACCAATATGTTAAGCAAAGTTTTCTTTAGGAGCTGGAACAATTTCTACTGGTCCTACTCTGTGCAGAATAAAAACATTCTTTCATATTGTTCCCTGGAGTGCTGTTCCCCATCAGCGTTCCTGAACTTTTCTCTCTGTTTTGCTCAGTGTGATCATAACAGTTGTCATTTTAAACTGGACTTGAACGGCTGAAGTCTCTGCTTTGCCAGGAGGTTTGTGCATACAGTATTTGCTTCAAGTCAGTGAAATCCTTACAAAGATCATGCAGCTTGTTCTTAATTAGTCAAGGCTTGACTTATTAGTCCAAGAAATCTGCTGCTAGTTTACCTCTGAGCTGGCTGTTGAGTATCCCCTTACATTCAATAGAGAGAAACAAATGCTCCTACAGCAGAATTTATCTTACCACAAGTATATACCTAAAACATGTCCTGTGATGGTCTGTACTGGGAACTCCTGTGAGAACCATTTAAATAACTAGCTCTGACATGGACATCAACACTACCTAAATAAAAATTTAGAAGGAAAGTGAATCCCAACCAAAATTCCTTTATCTACAAAACTTTTGTTCCTAACTTTATTTCTTGGCTTGTCATAAATATTTTCTTTTGCCTGAGTTTAAGTAAATTCTATGGTTGTCTATATGTTTGGACGCAGAAATAATTACAGGAAAAGCTGCAGAGAGGAAATGTATGTACTGAGAAGGCAGTGGATAAAATTTCCCAAGGAATGATAAGATTTGGAGACTAGTATGATCTGCAAAAGCTGATGAATCCAGGAACCAAGAGGACTGTCGTAAAACTGGAAAGTTACTTTGAAGAGAACGTAAGGGGATGATACCCCTAAGGAGAATGAAGGTGTTGGGATAGCTGGTGGAGGAATGGTGTAGATTAGCGAATAGATAAGAAGGTAGTCCATGCATTGTGTGATATGATGTATATTTGCCCTTGACCTCTGTGAGGCAGAATGCCAGAAGCTATGAGAAAATGGATCTTACCTTTAGCTGAAATTACATTTTGGCACAAGAGGTCCCATGTGTATTAACTGTTGCAAAGGAAATCAATAAGGTAGCATTACGCAGGAGACCTGACTAACTCTCAAGGAAAAAATGGCTGATACAACTTAGTCATTACTAATGATTTGCATGACTCTCCTAGAGATCCTACACTTTCTATATTGAACGTAAGAAAGTTTTTACTTTGAGATCTTATTCAGTCTTGCACTAGAACCAGAAATGGGTGCAGAAACCACTTGTTCAATAGAAGACTAGAATCTGTCCTTCCACACAGTCTAACATCCTTTTTGCTGTTTATGACTGTAAATGAAGTGTCTCTGTTGAAGATAAGAGCTTGGTGTTGTATGTTTTATATTGCTGATACAATTTTCTCCTTGGTCAAAATGGAAAATTCAAGTCATAGTTTTATAAGGACAAAATTTCATGAAGAATTTCAGCATTGGGATACAAGGTAAATACACCTTACAAAGCCTCTCTGCAGATTAAAAGTTAAAAAAAAGAGGCTCTAACAGTATACCCTATTGGAGTCTGCAGCTCACTGTTTTCACCATCAACCTCGCTGGTTTATAGGATTTATAAATTGGCTTTGAAAATTTTCTCCAGGCTAAATTTTGGCATAGAAGGTCACAGCCAAGACTTGGTTTCACTAAAACTCATTAAAAATGGTTTGATGTTTTAAATTACACTGAAGCAAGAGAGGAAAAATTCTATTTCTGTGGCTTTCAGCATTTCCTCCCCCGCAGTCCCATCCAATTTGAATTAAAATGCATCTGAATAACTGTGTTGTGGTACAACTTTCTTTTTTTGTGGTGTTGCCATCCAGTCTTTCTGTGGGTAAGAGAGCCCCTTTCTAATCTCCAGAATGTGCAGTTCAGCTGCTGAACATGTTTGGAAAGTATTTTTATTTTAGAAGTGGTTTTTCTGCTTTGAACATGTTGTAAGATCTGTGGCAACCTAATACCATCTGGGTCCAGCTGAAAGCCCAGCTAATTCTCTCTGCTGACCTCAGAGAACATTGGAAGAAGCACTATAAGAACCAAGTATCACTCCTTTGGATAATTTTTTAATTTAAATTATGATATGGGTAGCTGGAAGCAGGAATGGCATATAAAATTAAGCATTGCTAAACACAAAGAAATCCAAGTGGAAAGAAGCAACCAGAAATATCTATTATCAGTGAAAGGCTCTACATGAATTATTGCTAGTCAAAGCAAGGATCTTGGAGACACTGCAGACTGTTTCAGCACTTAAAAGGTGTTTAGAGGCAGAAGACATCTTAGGGATTGGTAGGATGGGAATGGCAATCCAAATCACTACCTCAACTCTATTTAAGTCCACATCTATAGCATTTCCTGAGAATTATGCTATCTGAAAAGAGATAATTCTCCTCAGATGGAAGGGGAAAAACCACACAGAGATTGCCAGAGGTGTGTAACAACTTTTGCAATAAAGAAGAAAATTAAATAGTCTCTTTAGCTTGCAATGACTGGGAGGGACATGATCAGAGCTGTAGAAAACAGTAAGTGACATTGAAAGACCGAGCAGGGAATCATTACTCTTCCTTTATTGAAATACACAGAAGAGGGGACACAGAATTCAATAATGAGGCAAGCAGCTCAAAAAATCTGAAGTACTTTTTCATATGGAGCATAATTAAATTGCCCTGAAAATTTGTGGAAATTTGAATGAATGTGTTCAAAACCTGACTAGACTTTTTCAGTGAGCATATATCAGTTAGGAGCTATTAACTGCAGTGGCAAGTCCTTATACCACTGACTGCCTGAAAGGTTTTCCAGGGAAAAGGTTTTAGTGTCAGTGTCTTCTTTGTTGTACACTTTCCCTTAGGTCTGACACTGGCCAGTATCAGAAACCAGGAATTAGCTTAGAGTAGTTTTGTATATGGCTCTGTACA
>VZTU01031322.1:0-39532 GCA_013400835.1 Zapornia atra | reverse complement strand
TGTTTTAAAAAGTGAATTCTGTGAATTCCTTTATTGCCTGAAGTGGCAAGAGAAGACCCAGATAAATTATTACACACACTTAGGAAAACATTTTACTTTCAGTTTATCTTAGGATCTGAAGAAGCACCTGGCTTCCTTACTAACCTGTACTTTGTATGAAGTCAACACTTAGCATGTCAAATGATAGAAATCAAACAAAATAGAAGCTCTTGCACACAGACTTACTTTTTTCCCCAACAAAAAACAAAAGTACATCCAGTAAGTGTACAAGGCTTAAAAAAAAAAATAAAATCATTCTGATTTGAGCAATCATCTAACTATCATAGCACATATCTCAGCAAACCCTTCACAGACCATCAGAAGAACAGGACTGGCAATTTCACTGTGAAATCTATGATGCCCAAAGCAGATCACTGAGAGAACCTAAGGAAGCTCCTTTATGCACATCTGCACTACAGGACTCTTAGTGCCTGTGTGTCTCACTTTCATAGAAAGCACACAGTCAGATTTTATTTCAAAGACATTTTCCCTGATAGGCACAAGGGAGCGTTTTGTCTGTCTTTCCCCACCCACCCTTTCATGTTTTAGAAGTCCACATCAGGTTTCATCTCAGTGTAAATATTCGCTGAAATGCATAAGGAAGTTAATAGAGCTTGCTAATGCCACAATGATTGGCAAAACCTGAAATGCAGCCATGGATCACTTATAAAGATGGATGGGACATCTCAGGGAAAAGGGCTGCATTACAACCACTCTAATGAGGCTGGAGTTTTGTAAAAAGATTGCACATATACCCTTTCATTGATTCATATCTAAACAATCTCATGAGAAACTACTATGTGCAAGATAAGTAGAAATGTCTACTCCTAAGCTCTCACTGTGTTGTAGGCTGGGGTTTTTTTCCACTTCAAAAAGAGTTACTAGTGTTGCATGACTGAGATCTTAGGGGGTTGTTTTTTGTTTGCAGAGGGAGGATGTTTGTGTTTTGTCGGGTTCATACACACTCGTAGAAGAAAATATCTGAAAAGATGAACACCACCAGGAAAAGTCAGCTGTTATTTTAAAAGCAAACAATTTGGAGTCTTTTTTTTTTTCTTTAAACTTCTGTAATTACCAAAATAACTGTGAAATCTGTTGCACGAAAATCTGAAACTGTAAGAAACTTGTCTTGTTAAAAGGAGAGAAGAGCTGTTATCAAACTAAAATTCAGTATCTCAAGTAGCATGGAAGAATGGTAAGCTAATAGCACAGTGTTTGACAATGCATCAAGAATGAGTTGAATACCCATTACAGAAGTAACCATGTGGCTTAGAAACATCGTTTAGGCCTTACTGCTAACTGAGATGGAAAGAAAAAAATCAGAGACTACAACATGCTCTTGCAATGAAATTTTGAGAAAAATGTGAGGGAAGCAAAAGCAATCTTCAATCTCTTGGCATTTTCTCAATCCCAGAAAAAGGAAAAGGATGAGGAACAAACAGCCTTATTGCTTGATAGGAATGGTCTGTTAAGTAACCCTCTGAAAACCCTCTTTGGTCTACGGAGTTAAATGGAGGTTACTGGTGCTGCTTTCTGCCACATTAAAAAGCTTAAATTCTTGAGGCATGTTAAGTAGAAGAAGTTATCAAAAGAGAAATAGACAAGTTTTCAAATAAATTAGTAAGTTTTTTCTTATGGGATCCTCACACATGTATGAGTGGACTTGTGGGTGCACGTATCTGCCAGGACACAGATTTTTCTGATTGCTTCAACAGAGCAAGAACTAACACCTGGGAGAAATAGAGCCACTATAAAACAGCAAGAGATATAATCTTCAAACAACAGTCAGGATTAAATTCAAAACTGGGGCATAAATTGAAAAAACAACTTGAGAATCCTTTTCTGCAGCCGGGAGTTTTCAGAGCTTATATACAAAATGATTTTTGACCCAGAAATAGAGGTCCATCAGAAACAGAATAGTACATTACACCTTTGTCCAAGAAAGCCTTAAAAAGAACATAACTGGACCATGACTGACTTTATTACTCTGCCAGTACAAATCAGTATAGTCTTTTTTACTCACAAGACCAATAATGATAATACAGTAATGCACTTTTTTCATATTCAGGAGGCTTTTTGAAAACAATCCCTAATTAATCTACACAGGCTGTCTTCTAAAAGAGATGGAATAAATGAGATAAAACAATACAATGCTCACAGAAACATTTTTGTTTGAAGAACGAACAGGATATTTGTTTTTCAGGCTGACACTGAAAACTTGGCAAGCATTAAGTCCGTTTCAGTGCATCCCTCCTCAATTCCTCCCCCAGACTTCCTGCCTGTTACTCTTCATGTAACTCCAATCAAATTCAGGTCCTATCCACTAGCACTAATGCATAAGATTCACAGTGACTGGACTGTCTTCACAGTAGCTCTCTATTCAGCAATACCTTGAGGCAAACAAGAGTCAAAAGCTCACCAAAAATATTAGCAATGCACATGCCATGTCACTAAACCTAACTCAATGAAATGACCTGGTGAACAGTACAGTTACACAAGCTCAATGAGCACAAAACCTTGAGATTCTCAAGTACTGACAAGAAAGTTAGACCAGTGTTAGGCAGTGTGATAAAAAAAATCTCATAGGGCTTTTGCATGCATTGGTGTACTGCAGGAGAACATGATCAGCGTGTAACAGCAGAGCTGGATAAATTTCTCTACAATTTAGCCTAGACTGCTGGAGCATTTTGGATCAGCAAACTATGGCATTTACTTTGTGCAATGCATGGAGATTGTACTTTGCCCAAATTTCGTTACCAAATTTGGAAATGAATTTTCTTCTCCATTCCTGGGAGCATAACACCCCATACAGGGTTGGGAACTGATGGAAGTCATTGTTAAATACTTGGCCCTGAGGTTTTCATACTGGCTAATATGAAAATCAAGAAATACCTGGTAGTTAAAACCCTCTGGACAAGATACATAAGAGAAACTGATAACGCAAATTAATTGGGATATGATAATGACAATAAAAAGGGAGAGCTGGCAATCAGGGAAGACTAGCAGGTGAAGCACACTAGCATTTTCCCATTTTACATTATATCAGGTTCTAAAGAAGCGGTAAGTATGGAATGACAGCAAAATTATTTCCATAAAACCAGAAGTACCTTTTGCTAAGCAACCTAAGCACACAGATAGCCCTTAAAGAGTGCTTTTCCACCCTCAACAATTTAGGTGGTGTTAATAAAAGCATATTTTTTGTTCTGAATTTCCAGGTATTCAAATTGGCCTGGACTGTTTGCTTTAACGAAATCTCACTTTTCTTTTTAGTGGTTTCTCTGTAAAGTCTATGATATATACAAGTTTAAAACAGCAAAGCTGTTTACAAAACAGCTTTAGTTCTTCATGCATCCCTGAGAGAGGAAAGTGATATTTAAAATATAAAGAATGTCTTTAATGTACCAAATAGATGAAAGAAAGTGTGACACTATGTCGGGTAGCTGTCTTATGTTTCAAAAACATGAGTGAGTTCATAAATTTGGTTCTCCATGAACAATGTATAGAGGAATACAGGTAAAGCTGAGCAGTTTGTTTTCCACTTAAGTACGTACAGACACATTATTCTATTAAGTTCTTCAATATGAGGGTGGTGGATCACTGGAACAGGTTGCCCAGAGACATAGTGGAAGCACCATCCCTGGAGATATTCTAGGTCAGGCTTGATGTGGCTCTGAGCAACCGGATCTAGTAAAGCTGTCCCTGCTCACTGCAGGCGGGTTGGACTAGATGACCTATAAAGGTCCCTTCCAACCTAACACATTCTACAATTCTATGACTAACAGGAAAATGTATTTTGGAGCACTACTCCTATAATTCTGGGCCATAGAGTACATAAGTTTTATCCAAATACAACACAGAGTTATTATGATGAAATTTATAACCTAACACTAGAATGTAACTAGCATACCAGCTTCAGAAATCCACGTAACATACATCGTAATATCTTGTGGAAATAAAAGCCCATCTAGGTTACTTGTATGAATCAACTGCCTCCATAGAGTCAGACTCAGGTATAACAGTGGATAGTTATACCATATATACTAACTGGTGACAAATCTCACTTTGTGAGTGGTTGAAAGCTTTATGATGGCTAGCACGTCTGAGGTAACAACTCATGTTACAATTATTTTTTAATAATCTTGTAGCTTTAAAATGTGAACACTGAAATGCAGTAGATTTGTTAAAGTTAAATTTAGTAAAACTAGTTTAGTATATAAAGTTCCTATTTAAAAAGAAGCAAAATAATCATAAAAAGCTATTTAAAAAACCTATTTTCAAACCACAGAATATCTATCCGATCAAGTAACCCACTGTATTACAATGCTATTGCACTGATTTACACCACAATATTTGAAAGATTTTTAGAGCAACTTTAGTGTTTCTTCATGTACGAGAGAGGGCTGTCTTTATTGCTTTTTTTTTATTATTTAATTCCACATATACCTCATCATTCATAGTAACAGCTAAACTCTTTGACCTTACTATTTCATTAGGGTGGATTTTATAATTTCTTAAACAACTGTTAAAGTAAAAAGCTCAACACTTTAGGTACTGATTTAAATAAGCTACACTAGAGGTGACAGACAAAAGCTGGTGACTTTTGTTCTGATTTGGACAACCTGATTTGGTTTTATTGGTAGAGTTTTCATGATTTTTTATTTCCTGTACATTAAGTGACCTCTTCAGCATGCAGTCAGAAGACCAACATCAAACTGCCACAGTATGAGGAGGTTGAGGACATATAAAGGCAGTGGTGTTCCCGTAAAAATGATTTAGATATCTTTATGCATAATCTCTCTCTTTGATGATAATTCAATATAAGCAAGTTCGCATTACAACACAAGCAGCCTTGAATAACTGATGAGAGGTGTTCGTTTACTGATTGCCTGGACTTCCAACCAGTGCTGTGTGGCAGCAGGCAGATAGCCTGTGTGTTTTGTATGTCCTTTGGAGCCTTGAAATCCCATTCACTTCCATGTTCAGAAGTAGTAAAGAATTTCATTTTTGCCAGGAATAAGGATCCTTATTCCTGCAAATCAGAGCTGTAGGTAATATTTTTTACATTGCTTAGGAGAACAAAATAGTAAGGTTGATAGGTGTCCTCAACAAAAATTTACATCTTGTGACTTCCTTATCTGAAATTCATTAAGCAACAGTGAGTTTCTCTTTACACCATCACAAGTTTCCCACAGCTCCTGATCAGGTATTGCATTTCCCCTGTGAACGGGTCTGCACATCTGGGATCCATTTTGGAAGCCTGTACATAGGCATAGGTATTCTGTACCTTTTAGTGTTTCTTTTGTTAACATCCAAACAAATTCCTTGTTACTGTTCAAAGTACTATTTTTTTAACCTCTTGCCATTTCTCCCTTTTCTTTCCCCACAGTAGCTAGAGTATCTTTTTGGTTTGTTTTGGGGTTGGATTTTTTTTTTACTTCAAACTGTTCACACTATTTTTTAAGCTATTTAGGTTTACTTTTACTACTGCAGATATTGGCTACACTTCTACTTATGCTTCCTAGTCCCATTTCTCAAGGATTCAGACAGGGTCCTTTCCCATCAATAGCAGCCACATGATGCATAGTCTTCCCACTGTGGGAAGCACAATTATCTTTCCTTCATTGATCCTCTTTTAGCAGTACAATAGAAGCTTAAGTTTTCAATAGTAAAAATTTAAGTCCTTAGCACCCCAGTCTCGCTTGTAGCAACAATTCTTACTCATAAGACAACTGTAGTAAAGATTTTAATTTGTCATTAAAACAACAAAACCAAAATCCATTAGAATAGTACTATCAAGAGACCATAAAAAACCCCAATAATCATGGCATCCTTGTCTACCTAACTTTGCTGTTAGGTAGACAAGAAACTTTACCTGTTTCCAGTACATGTCCATTATATTATATCTTAACTGGATTTTAAATTACCTTGGATAAGACAGCATTCTCAAGTTTCCCCTGCAAAGGGAAGAACTACTTCTTGTCATAAATAACAACTGTTATTCTTCAGTTGATTACTCATTGGTGTAAAGATTACTCACGTACACAAAAAAAAAATTAACTATTCCCCACCTTACTGTGAGATGAAAAAGGACCAAGGTTGTAATCACATATGCTACTCTGGCAGTAACTAACATCATGCTTACTGTGTGCACTGCGAAGTGCCACTTGAATGCCTTGGCTAGACTTTACTGCCTCTCCTATCCGCCAGCATAACTGTACGTGTAGTCACTCCCTAACCCAGTTCTGTCAAAGTGATCTTGTTAACTTAAACGCTTTTAATAGTAAGGTGGTTTTTTTCTTTTAACCAAATCATTTTGACAGAGCTGGGTTAGGCCATTGTTCATGCTATTCTTCTACCGAGAGCAATTTTCATTTCAGAGGTCCTTGCCCCCCACCCCCACAATACACCAGCTGCATGCTTCCAATAATTCTCCATTCCCATTCCTTTCTTCACTGTAGTTTATGATCCCTACAGTTGTGCTATTTGAAAGGCAACAATAAGTCAGACAAGTGAAATGTGAGTTTTAAAATCAGCAACAAAACCCTGTTTCAAGAAGCCAAGGAGAATATGAAGTTTGACTATATGCTTTAGAGAGCAGTCAGGCAAATAGTTGAGTCAACAAAACTGAGTGTACAATAAGTTCTGGAAAACGTGGGAGAGCAAGCAATCAGGGGCAATGAAACTACTTAAAAACTCTGATGGACTCCTAGCATGTAACCACAGCAGTCTGATGCAGCTCCATTCATTGATGATGATGGATTTTAGGGACAGAAACTTCTCTTACTATCTCAGCTACAGCCAGGCTGCAGTCCAATGCGCTGCTCTGAGAACTGTCTCCATCAGGAGGGGAAGTCCCAGCGATCCTGCCCAAAGCAGCACACACTACTGCATAGTGGAGAGGGGCTGAAAACAACAGCAAGCCAGCAGCCAGATTCTGGTGTGCATGTTCTAGGCATGGCCCCAAATCATAATTATACTTTGTAGCTGGTCTAAATTTCACCAACTAGCAGTGATTTTAAGGGACTGTTATGTCACCTGGAGTTAACTGTAACATAGAAAAGCATTATTCACACATCCTTTCCTTTGGCTAAGCACCTGAAATTTCAGAGGAAGGAAAATGAAATGGAAAATGTTATGCTAAGTCTGCTATAGCAGCAGGGTGGCATACAGTTGAAGTATACTTTGTGCTGTCGGAGACATGCAGGAAAGGATCCTGCCAATACAAGTGCAAATCAGTTGTCCAAGTTTATTTTGATATGTTACATACAGCAGTTTGCTTGGAGAATCAGAGGCAGTTGTTGAAGGGATTACTTACTCCAGTAACAATGGTAACAGACACTAGCTCTCTTTCTCTTGATCTGAGATGTTCTGTCCCACACACAGTGTCATTTCTTGTGCAAGAATGCACCATCTTATTTTTTACGCTTAGTCATGTATTGCTGCTCTAATTAAAGACATCTGAACAGTTCTTCAGGCTACTGTGTTATTAAGATTGTGTCAAATGCTAAGGGGCTGTGTTTTAAGCACAGTGTTTGTCAGTCTTTGCATTGGGCATATTGCTGATGGAATCTGTACTGCACTGAGGTAATACAGACATACAGAAACACAAATGCTAGCACAGAAATGCAACAGGGGTTTTATTTTTCAGTATTTAGACCTTCAATAATTATTGGGGGATTTTTTTAATCTATCTGTAAGATTATTATTAGCAAAAGCAGGTAACTTCAGCTTTAGAGGTCTGTTTCAGGCACAGGGGGAAGGGAATTAAAAGCATTTCTAAGACAAATTCCTTTTCCCTAGTTTCCTTAGTTGTTTGCTTTAACTAGGAAACACCATGACTAGTGTTCTGAAGGAGACATGAGGCTGCTGCGGGATATAGGTCATTACACAACTTGACAAACGCTTTGGGATGAAGAGAAAATGATATGTACATCACATTGAAATATATCTTCTTTAATCAAAGTAATAAGTTGTAACAAATTGTCCATTATTCTTTGATTGCTTAACATGATACTTTATCATATCTACAAAGTCATGTTAGTGACTACCTAAATCTTTTTTATACCTTTTGGCAAATAGTTACTTTTAGAAAAGTCTTTTTTTTTTTTTAATGAAACACAAGAGTATCCTGGCCCTGTGATGTCATGCTTATTATTTAATTCCTATTGAACTCAGTGATATTTTTGTTATTCTACTATATTAAAATCAACATGGGGCAACTTCAAAGCTGCCAAGTTCTCATACTTCGTATATAAAGCTGTCAGTCTCTCCAGAAGCTTTCACTACTTTAGAGAACCAAACTGTACTTCAAAAACACCGTGTTGTTAGCACTTCTAAATTTTTTATTTTTTTTTAAAATATTTTGTTATTACTTGCATTGTGTAGCATGCAGGAATTCCAGTCAATAATCCAACTGTGCTAGTGAACATGCAGGTACAGGACAAAGAGGAAGTATATGCTCCACAGTTTACAACTGAAGTAATATGACTTGTTTGATCACATTTCCTCTCCAACAAAATGAGTATCTACAGTGTTTTAGTGTTTGGTTGGTTTTTGGGTTTTTTTGTAGATTCTTTTGTGTGGTTTCGGTTGGTGGGTTTTTGTTGGTTTTGTTTGTTGGGGGGTTTAATTTATTTATTTATTCAGAACAGCAGGTACCAAAACAATAGGCATTAAAATAGCAATATGCCTAGTTTAGATGTGTGATAGGAAAAAAAAAAAAAAGAGGTATCTGCAAACTTCCCTTTCAACCTCTTAGAGAAAAAAACCCCAGGTTTTGAGTTTATGGGAATTAGATACTCCACTGATGTGTGCCAAAACATCAGTTCACCTCACACTATTACGCTGAGCTGCTCATGATGCAGGTTCAAAACGGAAGAAAGTCAAAATTTGTTTGAACCACCAAGGTGGTCCAGATGCTTCAACATGACAAGAATAGTTTTATCTGAACTGTTTTCATTCTATAGTAAGAGGGAGAAATGAACTGAAGTAATTTTTATTCTCTACAGTCCACTGATTAAAGCGATTTTCCTTTGACTAAAATAGAACAGCATTACATATAGATTTAATAGCTTCAGCTCATGCCAACCTCATCTCTCAAACCGATGCTCATTTTTACGAGGGTGTATTACATAATTTCAAGACCTATATCACTTTTAAAGGAGGTGGGGGGGAATGCAAGTTGTGCACCACATGAAGAGAGCTCATAAAAAGGCAAACAGATTGGCCTGTGACTGAGAATTAGGTGTTAACCATGCTCTGCCTAGGGCATCGTTTATCATGAGAGTTTCAGCAGCTGGGATGTGCTTATCCTGTACTTGCTGAAAAAATGTTTAAATATTAATGGAGAACATAAATATCTTGCTTCCTGGGCTTCTTTTTCAGCCCTTTTTTTTTGTACAAAAGTATTTTAATTTTAATTGGTTTTCTTTAAAGAATATAAGGTACTCTCTACATAATTAAGCAAAATATAATAATCAAGCAAAAAGCCTGACAATTTTCCCTGAAATGCATTCTGATTAAAGAAAGAATATCAAATTATGACTGGTCATCATGATGTAGTGAAAACTATATAAACTTTTCAGTCATATGCATAAATGTTTGTGCACATAAAAAGAGATCTTTAAAAAGGATAAATGTGAACATACCTGGACTTTTCTAGCTACATTGAGTACTGCTGCACTAAACCTACAGAAACCTTTTTTGCTGAAACATACAAAACTAGCAGTGAAGATCTAATTTTGTGGGATTGAATTTGATGGCAGTTTTATCATTAGCTTTGAGTTGATAGAAATAACTGGGGTCCTCCAACATGAAACTTACTTCTTTCGCAGTGGCCTGGTAAAGGTTTTTGCTTTGATGGCTTTATTTATTTTAGTCTGACTTTTGGAAATGCATAGAAAATAAAGCCCATGAACTAGAATATACAACACAATCCAAACTTCAGTGATATTAAGAATCAAGTTCTGATGATCTGTTACGTAAAGGCAATCACAGCTGTTACATTTAATCCATAATAGAGGTTCACTACTAAAGCATTGCTCAGTTGCAAAAGTCAACTAATGAATTACACTACTTCTCAATGCATACACTCCATCCTCATTAGTATTTAGGAGATTTGACATGTTCTTTCTATGTATCTAAAAAACCCCATAAAATATAAAATATACACAATTATGATAATCATTGAGTGCAAAGAAAATAGATTTAAACAGTTATCAGAGTTCCTCAAATTAGGCTGAGCATTGCTTCACAGAAGAAAATCACTTTGACCGAATGTATACCAAATAAGGAAGTTGAAACTGAACTAATGACTGCCAAAACTGACTGCTTTCGTAATGGTTTGAACACCCACCTCAAGTTGCAATGACTGGAGCAAGACACACTGAGAAACACCTTTCTGAACTTGTCTTTGACTTAGGCATCTGAAGTACAGAAGACACTTCTCATGAAAGGTTTAGCTTATTCAGCTCTAGGACTGGCTGACATTACTAATTTTAAGTCCAAGCCAAGGTGCTGATCATTCTCAACTCAAGTGATATTCACAAGACACACTGTGCTCAACACCTTGGAAAAACAGTTCTATGAGCATTGTCATTGCAACTCATTGATAAAGGCTACTCAGATGGCTAAGGAAGGTAGAAATCAGTCTCCTGCCTGCAGTTAGATGCTTCAAACTCTCTATGTTGGTAACTGAATCGGTTCAGAAATCATTTTTCCTTTTCAGCTTGCACTTACCACTTCAGATACTATCAGTACCCAAGGTTTATTTTTGAACAAAATTTTATTAATATAGTTGAAATATCACTGTGGTGATGTTATTTACTAGGTTGATAAAATGAGAAACATGCTGCACAGATTCCAGAACAAAGGTGTCTGAGGGGGCAATACATAGATATGTATACACACAAATACTTGAAATATCAAATTGGACTTTATTTTGTTCTATTTCTGTCTACTACTCAAACAGTTATGTTCAAAAAGCTATGAAGTGAGCTACCTTTTCTATGGCAACAAGACTAAGAAAAATGTTGAGTTTCCATCATCTAATTTAATTCTATTGATGCGATCTTATGGTAGCAATGATGCTTAAAATGTTCCAAGCTCAAAATGCCTTAGCATTTCCCTCCCACTGAAAGAATTTTGTTGATATTATTTTAAACTCATAGTTGAAAGACTCTTATCATACAACTATAGTGCATACTTTGTAAGCATACAGTTCTCAGTATTAATAGTATATCTGAAAGGTCAGGCTCTAATATCAAAAAGGAAAATGGAAGAGAAAATGAATACTGCTAAGATATAGGCTATCTTATGATTATTGGATGTGCTATAAGAATATGTTTATACTATGTAACATAAACAGTTTCTTTTTTTAACAGATAAGTCGTAATCATCACTTACGCAGCACCAAGAGCTTACAGTACGTGTTCACATTTCCTTCTTGTTCATAAACTTAGAGGTCAGTATTTTTCCCCTTGAAAGACTCTCAGGTTTTGGAAATGAAATTAGCTGTATATATCAAGGGTCAAATGGGTGGGTTCCAGGCCCTAATTTCAATAAATGGCTGAAAAATTCCCAGCTCAAGTCAGTAGGGCACTTAGGTCTTCTGAAATTAAGATTTTAAAAGATTAAATCAACCATTTGGTTGTGAGAAGAAAATGAAAATTAAGGAGGTACTCCAAGGGGTAACAGACCTAAGCCTATTTTCATTGCTGACTGTGTCCTTACCTGTAACAGCTCTATATCCCCAAGAATAGAGTACCACTATATATATATATAATTTAATTTTAGGAGATAGTGATGCAGTGCGTGTTAATGGTGACATAAATACAGTATCCAGGGATCAATTAATTTATTTGGTAAAGGGGCAATATTATTGTCAAAATTCTGAGGATTGTTAGTGACAAAGAAAGTGAATTAAAATCTGCTTGTGGGGCTACTTCCCCCTTTACAAGTCTGTGTTGGACTTCAGTAGCAGGAACTGATGGAAATGACCAAGAGTATACTGAAAAAGCACTGAGAAACTCTAAGGAGGATTCTCTTTTCTCATAGATGAAAATTTACTTTTAAAAATAAGAGATGTAGATGTCCTATACAAGGATACTTAATAAATCCAAGCTGCTTTTAACAGGCACACTACTTCTTATTGATTTTCTAGTATCAAAGAAAACATCCAAAGTTAATTTCTTGGCTAACAGCCTGTTCAGTTAGCAAAATGTTCACCTCTAACTTAGGAAACAACTTTCATGAAATACTTCAATCTCTGAGGACACTGAAGGCCTTCAGCTTACAACTAGGCACAGAAATCAAAGTTCTTTACAGCCAGGGTGCAAGATTTTTGGTGGGTTTTTTTTTTTTAAAAAAAAGGAGACTTCATAAGTAGCAAGCCTAGGTAGAATCTAGCAGAAATTTGTGCTCGTTATGTAGGTAGTAAGGTAGAACAATAAAGGCTGAATGGATGAAAACCTCAGACTAGAATATCACATAATCATTGCTTCCATTCATAGTGTTTTTCTGTCGCAAATCTTCATACAATTAGGTTAGGAGGTGACACTACAGACAGCTTTTGGGTTTTGATGTTATTACACCTTATGGATGTGAAATTTCAAACTTTCACAGGTATGGAAAATAATAAAATTATACGGCAGCTAGAATTTAAGACAAGTAAAGTGCATATGAGGGTAATTTTTCAGTCTTCTGAGTGTATATATTATTTAGTTATGTTTACTCAGAAGCATATTGTGAAGTATCTCCTTAGTTGTAACAGTCTAGTATTGAACGTAGAGAAGAATATCATTCATATAAGAGTACTACATATTTTTCTTTATCCTTATAGCAGAGAAACTCTTGAAGAATTTCTGAAGGAGGATGAGCGAAGTTAAGAGGATTCTTTAGCTATAGCTTCAGTAGTTGTTATCAGCTCTATTCTTTAATTGAAACTGAAGTGAACAGCTGTTAGCTTCCCTCCTATTAAGCACTATCATGATAGATTTTAAACAATAAACAGTTAATGTTATTTGGTATCTTAAGATCAGCACCCCCAAAAGAACCCATCTGGCTATGATAACCAGAGATGTAAATGGCAAGCCATTTATGTTATCAAGTTGGCTGTTTAGAAATATCAGCCTTCAGGAAAGTTGTATGACTATTTATTTTTACTTTCGGAGAAAAGACAGATATAACCACTTGCATGAAACAGAGCATGTGTGTTTGCGCCTGTCTGAAAGAGAAAAGGGAGAAGTGAGGGTATAGAGTTTGATACCTGTTGGCAACACCAGCAGGTTTGTGTAACACCGCTATGTGCCAGGTTGGATTGATTCCACTCTATTTGGTCTAGTACTAAACACAAACTGTTGGAATTGAGACAGATTCAAGACATGACTGAACAGCAACAAACCACAAAGGAATTCTTGCCTATGTTAAGTGGTGTCACCTTCACGGCAGTAGGCAGGAACTAAATAAGGATTTGAATTAATCTCTTCTGTAATATCCACATAGAAACTGCCATAGGCTTTCTGTGCTGAAGCTTTGCAGTGCCTCCCAGGCTCCCCAGCCAAGCACCGTATACAGGTCTGATACTGTCTAGCAGGGATGCTGTCTGACAGCTCGGGGCTCCCGATTGGGATGCTGCTACCCAGCAGATACTGTAGCCAAACAGAATGTAAGTACGTGTTACTCCTCTGTCTTCCTCAAAGAGAAGCTGAAGCGTTTAGTGGAACAGCCAGCTTCAGGGGTCGACAGACTCCCGCATTTCTTCTCTGGGAGCCTTGGCAGTGGTGCAACTAATGAGCGACTGGAGCTAAGGGGCTTTCTCCCTCTCCGAAGTTTCAGTTGGTAGCATTATCTATTTAGTCAACCAAAGAAGGGGAAGAAAAACAACTTGTGGGACAGGGATGACTCCTGGCTATTTATGGCTAACGATACATCTCTACCTTGGCTTTTAAAATGCAAAGAAGTATTTCTGGGATGTTTTAATGTCTGAAAGTAGGAAATAATGCTACTATACCATTCCTATTTATTTATTTACCTAGGGGGTGCAAAGCTTGGGGGGGGGGGGGGGGGGGGGGGTGAGGGGGGTTGGTGGGTTTTAAGTATTTTAAGANGATAAATCAGGGGGATTTCCCCCCCTCACGGGTCTTCCAGCCTCCACCTCTCTCATTTACATATTTGGCTGGTGGGTGATTTTTATTCTCAGCACGAAAACTGCAATCTATTTCAATGCATGAATGCAGCCCTGCATCTATTCAACACAGTGAAATAGCCCAGAGATTTATTGTGCTAAATAAGAAAATGAGAAGAAACAGGTTCTCCAGCCTTGAAAGCAACCCTCTGAGATCCAAAGTCCTCATCCTTTTAAGGAAGGGAAAGGAAAAGAGAAAAAAATCCCATCACCAAACCAACCCCCCAAAAAAACAAATCAGAAAGAAATAGCCACACGACCACTCTTCCTCCTCCCAAGGGAATATTAAAAAAAAACCAAACTAACATGCCGTGACATTTTCATTATCAGGAATTGCAAAACATACGACTTAATGAGCCACTACAGTTCATCCTAATACTGTACTTATTAGCGAGAAAGGCACACGCACAGTGCACCTTGCAAGAACACAGACACTAAGTCAAAAAGAAATCTACAGAGACAGCTCTCTACCAGTGAGACATAAATAATATTAATAAAATGAATACTCACTCTTTCAAGGACCAAGGAAGCTGCTTCCTGACAGCCACTTCACACCCGGATTGAAAGGGTGAGGTAAAAAAACATTAGCCAGTCCCTGTGAACAGGCAGGATTCTCCAGATTTTCTTTTCATGCTTTTTGAAGCTGCTGATGCTGGAGGAGATGCTGGTTACTTAGCTTCTCGGGTTTCTGTGCCTGCATACTAAAGTGCAGTTATTAATTTCTCCCTTTGCACAAGCCAGCGGCAGCGGCACGTCTCCAGGAAAGCAGGGATATTCCATATAAATCCACTAATTCCGGGTCTGAGCGCTCCAACGTGCCTGCCTGCCAAATGTAACTGTGAAGTGATGTGGAAAAGTGAGCTGGGAGCCTCCCCTGACAGCTCTTATTGGGCTGATCTCGGAGGCAGGTCTAGCGCTTGGAAATTCATGTAAGCAGTTTTGGGTGGTGGTTTTTCCTCCTCCCTCTCCTTCGCACCCCCTCACCCCGCCTTTAACCCGGTAAGCACACAACTTTTCCACAAACCGTGGAGCCACTCGTTCCCCGGAGCCGAGGCAGACGCCCGCAACGCCAACTCCGAGCCAGGGCATTTCCCTGAGGCCGGGCGGGAAGGGCGCGGGGGCGGGCGCCGAGGCGGCCCCCGCCAGCGGGTGGGGGGGAAGGCTGGGCTCTAAGGAGCGGGCCACCGGGGAGGCGCCCGCCGGGACCAAGGCGGCGGAGCAGCGTGGCAGGGCTGGGACATGCCGGGAGGGAGGGAGGAAAAGCAGCGGTAAAGCGCCACAGAGGCAGAGGGCGCGGGAGCCGGCGGGTGACAAGAAGCTCCCCGTCCTCTGAGGCGATGCCCACCAAGGGGAGGCAGGCGCCGCCGGGAGACGGGCAGCGGCTGTGCTGCGGGCACAGCAGGTCGCGATCGGGGGCTGCGGCGCGGGGAGGGCAGCGGGCCGCGGGAGGAGGCAGGACCCCGGAGTGGGCTGCGGAGGGGCAGGGAGCGCGCGGGAAGGGCCGGGGGTAGTGCCTCATCGCCGTGACAGACGCTGCGGGAGAGACAGACAGACACTCCAGACAGGGAAAGCATCCTCCAAAAACCCTTTTCCAAACAAACCCTAAAGAACTGCAGGCATTTAAATTTTCTCCTGTACTGTTTTAAAGCCATGGGTGGCAATCATATTATAAGCAGGAACCTGAAGCAGCCTAAACACAGAACAGAGCCAAGACCTCCACACAGCGAGAGATGGCTGAAGGGCAACTGCCGTACCGTAAGTTGTTGACCATCACCCAGTTTCCAAATCCTTTTTGTGACTGACAGTGCCGGCATCCTGCACAGCCCCAGCTTGTGAAGTGCTGGAAAGAGGCTAAAAGACCCGAAGCATCGAGTATCCTCAGCTGCCTTTGACTTCAAGGAGCTGAAGGTTGCTCATCCCTCCGGAGGGCTCAGCACAGTGCCCCTGCGGAGGGCTGAGGAACACCACAGACAGTGCCTCATGAGAGGTCCAAGCGACCCCTTTGCCCATCATCTTGAGCACTTCAGTGGTTTGAGTTTTCTTCCTTTTTATGATGCAGATATTTTCTACTAGAAGATTAAATGTCTTATTTAATAATTACAGACATTATAGCTCTCTGTTACCACCACCTATAATTTTTCCTATTTTTTTCCTTGGGTTTAACATTTACCACTACAGAAGGGGTCAGTACTGTGCTAGGAGCACAAGGTATAGACGTGGTCAGGTACAGACCTCTTAAAATGGAGGACCGATTCAACACTTCACTAGTACTGTGTTGAAAGCTCAAGTGTATTCAGTTCCATGCTCTTTCTCCAACTTTCCTTGCCCAGTATTGTGCTGTGTTTAAAATGAGCACTGAGTCCGGTTCTGTATTATTAAAACTGGTTCATTGCTCAACTTTAAAATGACCAGCCATTTAAAAATAAACTCACTCAGAATCTGAAAAGCTTTTAAAAACTTACACACACAAAAAAGATTACTCCGTTGTTGAAGATCTATCTAGGATTACAGAAAAAGGACGCTAATATTCCCCTGTATAACGAGAATACAATATAATTTAGTTTCATGATTATTAATCTTATTTTTCATGTTGATACTATTCATGCATGCACGACAGTGAATGAGAAAAAGGGAGAGACCTGCATTTGTAGGTCTTATGTGCTTCACTATTTTAACTAAATGCAAGTTACTGCAGATAATACGTGCATTTCTTCTTGCATAAACCGTCATTCTGAAAAGCTCCAAACTCATTAGAATGTAGCAAAATGTACCTAGAATTTGACATTTTTCAAGGGCAATGAAGAAACACTGAACTATTTCTTTGCTTCCTTCAGCCCAAGCATTTACTCTCCAAGCTGTAAGCCTGGGATGATTTCTTGGAGAAAGATAGATATAAAATACACAATACTTACTTGAAGCAGGCAGAAAGCCTTGAGGAAAATACAAAACACTGCAGTGCAATAGATAACATCAGAAGTGTGGCTTCCCTTTACCTGGGGTTCCACTGAGGCAAAGAGTATTTTTCCCTCATTCTTACACCAGCTGAACAACAGAGGGAGAATACACATGCTGTCACAAGGAAACACCAGGATGTTTACCCCATTCTTTCTCCTGGTAATTACTGACTGTTTTAAAACTTTAAGATATCAGTAAGAGTAGCTGCATACCTTGGTTTCATTTCTATTAAATATATATGCTGAAAGCAACCAAGAATAAAACCTCTCACTAATAAGATCAGGTTAGACCCCTCGTGCCTGTGCTTTGAGCAGGCAGTACAGTTATGCAAGGGAAGAAAGCTAATAGTAGAGGTTGTAGCACTAAGTAGAGCTTGAAAGTTTAGGTTTTGTTTTGATTTCAACCTTTGACTTTTGCCATTTGTTCTATGTGACCTTTCTTGCAGCTGGAAATTACTGGGCCAAAATGCTATGCTCTTTCATCCTCAAGTTGTTGTAGGAGAGGGTAGTAAATGGCTTGTTAAAATGGATTATGTCATCCATGGATTTCCCTGCTGAAAAGCCTTTCAGATTGGAGTAAGTCTTGACAGGAAGAAGTGGATGGATTAATATTTAATTTAAAATTACTATTGGAAAAGCAAAGGAACATTTACAACTTTGTCCATCCTATCCGAATTAAAAGATTTAATGAGATTTATCATAGCAATATATATACACACAATTACATAGCCTTGATGAGCATGCTAGCTAAAAATTGTTTCCTCTTAAATATATGTTACAAGGAAGATAATTCCTCTATCTCCTAAACAGTAATTTCATTTTCTTCTTTTAAGCAAAAGGCAGCTCTGACTCCAATTGAAATGGGATCGGGATTTTTAAGAACTGTAGTGAAGAACAAAATCTGCAACATGTATGTGAAAGGTGAACAAATGCATTCTGGATCAAACGGGAATTAAATTTTTACTATTAAGTCTTTGTACCAGAAAATAAATGCACAGGAGCTTCTCAAAATGCATTGGTTTGTGGTGTGTGCAGGGGTTGTTTTTTGGAGTTGTTTTGTAGTAGGAAGTCTCTGTTGTGGGTTTTGTTTGGCCGTGTTTTGGGAGGGTTTTTTGTTGCTTGTTTTCTTGGGGTTTTTTTGGTTGATTGGTTTTGGCTTTTTTTTTTTGTTTTGGCAGGGTATTTTTTTGGGTTTTTTAAAAGAGATTGTGACTGATAAGGGGAAAACACTTAACCTGTGCTTGGAAGAGACCCAGAGATTTTCTTCCATATTACTTTGCTTTTATGAGTAAGAAGGATTAAGATCCTAATGTGATTTCTCATTCATATTCAGACAGGAAATCAGTCTATCACCTAAAAATGTGTGGCATAATGGAATACAAGCATCTTTTTTATGTTGTCAAAACAGTTGTTGATTATCATATAATTCTTTGTTCTTCAACATTGCAAAGCAGTGCAATAAACTGTTTTCTGAAGACAGAATTTCGACCTTACTCCTTACAAATATTCAATAGAAGTGACTTGAAATGAGCTCTTAAGGGGCAACTCAATCTCAACACAGCCTTACAAGGGCTGCTGCTGATGTAAATGTTTAGCGTCATCTCATTTAAATAACAATGCAAAAGTCAGGAACTTGAAAGGGGTGGGGAGGAGAGTGAAGGGAAGCATGCCTGGAAAAGCTGCCACTGTTTAATTCCTCATATTCAGATTTTATTCCACTGAATCACCTAGTTACAAGATCCTTCCCTTAAAATATCGATGGCTCACTTCTGTTTTTAATATACAATATAGGGCCTGATCCAAAATTACCTGAGGTTAATGAGTCCAGTGTGAGTTACTTAATTACTTTACTGCAAGCAACTTCTGCTTACAGGGATTACCACTATCACTCCACTTCAAAGTAATATTAATGCAAAAGTGATAACTGATCTGAAAGTTGCTAAAGCAGGTTTACAGAACAGTGGTGTATCCTATCAGTATTTTATTAAAGCTTTAAATAAATTCAATGCTGCTTTCTCAGGCAATATCCCAAATCTCTACCTTTCACTCAAGTTATGGGAGGGATTATTCCTAAATTTAATTTGCCTTGAAAGGCTAGAATTTACATTCCTTAAGCTGAGAAGAAACAAGGTAAGTCCAGAAGATTTCTGAATAAAATGTGTGTTTTTATCAGCTCACTATGCCAGTACAGAGACATAATTACCTTTAGAACACAGGTTCTTATCACCATCTTGCAACCTTTAAAACCTGCTTGTATACAGTTATCACAAGTTGGTTATCATGAAAAATAAAGGTCCCCTGTGTTTGGGAAGTGACTAAAGACATCTGTAACTTGGAAAAGTTACACTACAGTATCAGTTTTAAACAATATATAGATTGAAACAAAAGAAATGATACAAACGGCCCAGGAGATGAAGGTATATGGTTTAAGGTCAGGTTCCTCCCCCCCACACCGCCCACTCCGTTCATGGTTTCATTTTAACAGAGAAAACTAGAAACACAGAATCACAAGTAAGGAATTGGCAAAGGAATGCCAGGTCTTTATGGAGATCAAAACCAGTTAAAATTCAATAACATTAAACAGAAAGCTTAAAACACCTCCACTGAAGAACAGCCCATAAAGCAGCAACATATATAAATGACAAAAAGTAATCTCAATCACCTAAAACCACTCGCTTTCCAGTCTGGCCTTGTGAGAAACATCTAATCAAAGTCCATTCTCTTGTAACTCTGTACATAGGAATAAACAGACTGATTTTACCTAAGTTACTTTTGCCTTGATTGTGAATAAACACATTCTTATTACCATGAAAATTCCTTTTCCAGCCCATGGAGTGTCAAACACAAAGGTTTAACCCAACAGCAGCAGCAGCACTGGAGCTTTTGGGTCCTTAAATCCTTTTCCCATCCAAAAATTACTCCATTTAGAAAAATAAAACATAACTAGTTCTGAGCCCCCTTTGCTGCCTAATGATTGTAAAATATAAAACCCCAACTACTAATTTGCATACCATATGCACCAGTGATATTATGGAATGCATAAAAATAACAACACATTATCAAGTTTTATTATTCCTTGGGTATTGTTTGCAATTTTGATTAGTTGCTGTCAGGTTGACTATTAGAAAAACAAATAATTCAGTATCTCAAACTAAGATAAAGACAAAAAAATTGTAACAAGCAAGGCAATCAACCCATTTTTGTACATTAAGGTTCTGGATACTAATTCTAAAGTTATTCTTTCACTTTTAGTTTTCAATATACCTTGTGAATCTAAGTAACTGGATTGGTTTCAGTAGCTGCAAATATTTTTTGCTCTACTTCAAGTGCCCTCTAGTGTGCAGTAACTAAGCAGGTTAAAATTTTTTTTTCCTTTATCTTAACAGCCACTCTTCTAAATCCCAAAGTAATGTGTAACAGTGCTTTTCTTCTCAGAGAGAAGAGAAATTCAAT
This sequence comes from Zapornia atra, assembly GCA_013400835.1. Taxonomy (NCBI): domain Eukaryota; kingdom Metazoa; phylum Chordata; class Aves; order Gruiformes; family Rallidae; genus Zapornia; species Zapornia atra. Next base: position 18,904 of record VZTU01031322.1, on the reverse strand, counting down.
GTTTACTGCATTAATTGTGTGGATATAAATGAATTATGTCCTCTATGTAAAATCAAATCGCCCCTTTTGCTGTCAAATTTTTGTTCTCAGAGGTATTATTTAAATAAAGCCCAATAATTTTTCGGGACATTGTGCAAATACTGTTTTGATACAAACAGTTTTCAGTGTTATCTCAACAGTCCTCTATCTGCAAACGGAAATTAACATATTCATTAAGAAAAACACAACCCTATAACAAAATTTACAACAAACCCCCTAATTTTTTTTCCTAGAGTTTTACTGTTTAGTTGTGGTTTGTTTTTTTAATATTGTTTTTTAAAGTCTGGACACCACTGATAATCATAGCTTTCAAAGTTGTTTTTAGCTGTTCTAGGCAAACACAATCTAAAAATACACACTAATTTGTGAAATATGGAAGTACTGTTATACAGACAACTGTATCCCATTCTTTATTAGCAAGTGATTGAAGAAAGCCACAATGAAAGTACTTTTTATCACCAATTTAGAAAATAAGCAATTATGCTTGAATATAAATAAAGTAGAGGCACAGGCAACAAGTTCTGTGTGTTCTCATCTGTCCTTAAAGGCAGGATTAATCTGTCCTTCCATTATGCTGATGTGCTTGGTCAAAACTCTGACACTCCTTGGCTGGACAAGTTGTGTCATGTCCATCAGTGATACGGAATTCTGTGCAATGCTGCTTCTTGGCCACAGGAGGCAACGCATACAGCCAAGCAGTTCCAGCTGTTTAGCCACCACATCAGCAGGACAGAAGACAGCTGCCTAACAACAGATAAAGAAGAAAAGGAAGATGGGAAGGAGAGAGGATATTGGGAGAAAATCATCTGGAGAGAGAAAATTACCAAGTGGAACTCAGAAAAAAATTTAAAATATCAGTAATTGTACCTGTAAAACGTACTTGATTTATTTAATCATGATTCTAATGGGCTCCCCATATTGACTAAGTAGGTTTAACCCTTGAGTTACCCACCTGAATTTCTCTACTGCACAAATGAGTTAATCTGGGAGGAAGCATTGAAGACTTTCCATTCCTCACACCATTGCAGTCTGACTTCACAGCCAAGTATTCACTTTCAATCAGGATTTACCATAAAATTCCATGATAAGCACAAGCTTAAGCATATTCTAAATAAAACAGATTTTTAATGGCCTTTTAACTGAGAGCTGAGGTAAGAGGAATGAGTGGATCTAGGAGAGATGAAGTGCTTGCACATGCTAGGGATGTGCCGCAAGGTGCGAGAATTGAATCTTTTATGAGTTGTAAAATCAGTAGGACTTCCTGTAAGTGGAAAGTCATCATTGCTGTATCTGAGCTAGGGCAGTGGTTGTAGGGTTGTGGTTTCCAAGTGAGATGCTGAGAGGCCAACAGGATTGTTTCCTGTTTGATAGTTCTGACTCTTCCCTGCTTGGCACGTTGGCTCTTTTGAATGTAATTTTTTGAAACTTAACTATTCCTCATACATTCTGTAGAGAGCATAGTTTTCTAATGGTTTTGGCACATATACAATGCTAACAATAGAAAGCTCAATATCACAGTACATCAATACACAGTTTTCTAACACCTAACGGCTGATTTTAATCTATCTTAGTGGCCACACTGCACCCAGGTAAACCCGATGTCAGTAAAGCAACAGCTAGATTTAGTCCAGACAGAATTACCAGAAAAGACACACTCGTACTTTGGAGCAAGTACAGACCTAATGTACATGTTAGTAGGGGCTAGAGAGGTCTTGGTGGTAATTTGGTAAAATAAACTGCAGTCATTACCATCAGATTTGAGTAAACTTACCCAGACTGTGTTCAGCCCTCATCATTACAGTGCAGCAATATGGGTGAACTGCTATCACGGCATTAACAAAATATACCTGCTATGAATACTAGTATAACATAATGAAAGGAAAGCCATTCAGTGGCAAGGATATTTCCTTGCCATAAAATGGATAACTTAAATTGGCAGCATTGTTTCCTCTATTCTGAAGGAGAAATCTTTGAAGTTTAGACCAGCTCTTCATGAAGGTGCCTTCCTTATCTAGAGTAGAAATAGTGCATCTTAGGTGTGTGAAGGTGACAGTGATAGCAGATAAACAAACTAAAAGGTAGCTGTGGTCACTGATAGAAGCAAAAGGAAAAACAGCATGAGCCTCAGGTTTCAGCATATACCACCTGAAGAAACTCCCAGAAAGGTAGTTTTGCATATCATAAACCTAAATCTAATAGCAACACAAGCTGAAATTTTGCTGCTAGTTGAAATCATATTTGTTTTTTCCATTCTGACCGCAGTGACAGATTAAGAGTATATGCTTATTTCAAAGTACTTTTCTCCAGAGATTTCTGATTTGTTTATTTAAGTAGGTAAGTCAACATATTGCCCATAAAGTGATTTTTTTTTCAGCAACTGCTGACACAGTTGTTTGCCAGACTGATTTTTTAAAAAAAGTAATTCTAACAAATATCACTAATGAAGAAGAATATAAATCATTTAAATCCCCTGGACTTAATGCTGAAGTACTTTTCTTTTTCAGTAAGCAGCTAAAAAGCAGAGTATATAGAAGAATCATTTTACTGAAAAGAACTAGTTTTAATGCCAGTAATTTAGTGAATCAAGTAAGTGCCTCCTGAAATATGTATTTTACATTCATTTAAGAACTTTGATAGGTGATGTTTATTGTTAAATGGTAGTAAAATCAAGTAAATAATTATCTGAGACTGAAGTTCTAGAAATAACGTTTCCCAAAGGAAAACATAAGAATTATGTGGCTAATAGTTGTGTTACTTGTTGATCATCAGCTTTACTTGCAGAGAAGAGATGGTAGCAAAAGGCAGCATTCTCCAAGAATTGAGTCAAATAAGCCAGTTGTGGCATAACTGAAGGAACAGTTGGTGCTGATTCACTACCATGCTAATTTCACTAATTCCAGCTTAATACTGGAGTAACACTGTGGTAAAAGGCGACCTATATTTTTATTTAAATTAAAATCTCTAATAGTCATAAAATATTTATAGGAATATATAACAAATAATTGTGGCAAACATTGCATAATAAAGATGAAAGGGAAATTAACCTTGTGAATTTTTAAGCTGAAGAATAAAGACCATTACATTAATAAGACTTAATTATATCATTAAATATTTAAAATTATGTCCTCTAATAAATGTTTTTATTTAACATATTTCTTTTTTATCTATTACTTTAGTAAAATGCCTTTAAGATATGAACAAAAAACCCAGCAGAGATTCCCTCACCCCCACAATAGCCATGCAATTACAGAAAAAGGGAGAAGGGAGCCAGCCGTTGCCGCTTCAACTCAAGGTCAGCTTTCAGAACAGTACAACCTGTACTGACAAAAGCCTTAACTTCTTGCCTGGGTGGGCTGGTGAGGGGATGCATCTTTGGTCAGCATTTTTCTTTATTCTTTTTTTTTTCCCCCCTAGGACTAACTTGGCTTTACTGGGCTAATGAACTTAGTTGAGCTAGCACAAATAAAGCTTATCGCCATCCGTGTTTCTAGCATTCCATTTAACATCTAACCCTACTAAAAAGGGTAGAGAGGACAGCATGTTTAAAGATCATCTTTCAGCCTGCACTGATAGGTCCTCCCTTGCTATCACTGACAGAACACAGGTGTAAGAGAAATGTTTGGAAACTGTCAGTTAAGCCAGCATCTTGCAAACAAGAGAAAGAGTAGGTTTGCTGGCAAGGAAGGAACAAGCTTTGCAAGGAATACAACCTACCCTATTATCCCTGTGTCAGAATTTTTCATCCTTACGTTAATTTATCTCAGCCTGTTCTCTAGACTTTGTACCATTATTCTACAAAGAGAAATCCAAAGCAGAATTATAGCAAACAGCTTATGAATCAAACCAAACGCCAGCAACCAGTTCTCAACCCATGAGGTTATAGTCCTACCACTAAGAAATTCCTTTCTCCAGCACACTTCCAAAAGTATGTCTCCCAATAATTATGGCCGACCCAAGTAGCATTTACACAGCAACTGTTCTTTCTACCTTGTTTGTACACAGAAACCACACCCACAGGTAGCCTGTGTGTCTCCGCTTCCCCCTGAAAAACTGCATTACACGCAATTGCAGAAACACTGATTAAAATCAAATGGCAAACACTAACAAATCAAATCTAACTCATCAGCATTTCAGATTTATCAACAGGCTACAATTTAATGATGCTTCAGTGGGAATTCTCTTCACTTACAAGCACACAAATACAAGGTCCTACTCATTTAGCTATTGTGCTTTTTCCAGTTAAATCATTCTGTTTACCACAGTAATACTTTTTCTGATTTAATCCCTGCAAATTCCTGTTTATTTTTGTTATCCTTTTGACTTGTCTTCTGTAGATTGTGTGTTTTGTTGCTGTGATTGTCTTCCCCACTATCTCTCACCATTTCCCACTCGTCTATCCATCATCACCCATACTGTAATTACAGCAATGTTATTTGCTGGTAGACAGATGCATAGGGTTGCTGGCAGGAGCATTACCATACTGCAGCACAAATATTGTGCAGAATATTAAAGAAACATATGAATCAAATCTTAGTGAAAGAGTATTCTTGAGAGTTATCAAAAAGATTGAAGTAAGTTTGGTTTGCTTATTTACACATTGGACAACTCATCTAAAACCAGGTAACATTTATTTATATTTGAAGGCTAAGAGTGGACTGGAGAATTGAAGTAAGTTTGGTTTGCTTATTTACACATTGGACAACTCATCTAAAACCAGGTAACATTTATTTATATTTGAAGGCTAAGAGTGGACTGGAGAGAGTCTTCTAATTAACACGCGTGATGCTGCAAATATAAACAGGGATAAACACATCTTCCACTATGTATAGCTGCCAGTCACATCGCTACAGTATTCTTTTCAGCACAGAAGTGAAACAATGCTACAAAGCAAACAAGCACTGAGCTTTCACTTCAGTACCTGCTTAATAAACAATCTCCTGAAAATAAGGCATGACATTATTTGGAATACTTACCAAAAAAAGGCAAGTTTTCCAGCTGTGTCATATCCTACAACTTCCTTTACCTAAGGCTCAAGCAGCAGCAAAAATAACAGGTGAGCTTCCATTATTGTTATGTTTTACTTTGCTTTGAAGTTTCCACAAATAAAGCATGTAACTAACTGCTGAAGTTCAGAAGAGTGAAGTGGCACTGAGCACACAAATAAAAGCAGTAAGGAATAATCTATATCGTATGTGTCAAACTATCTTTGAAACAGAAGGTAAGCACATGTTCAAACCAGCAGAGTTAAGCAATTGCTGAAAGTTCTCTGGAAACTGCTCATCAGCTGCATCACCACTAAAACATCACACGCATGTGTCTCCATAATAGCATGCAGAGTCCAGAGGAGTCCACCGCCACATCCTCCCTCTCTGTTGGTAAGTTGACAAAGATGATACGAAGACACTGCCACCCAGAGACAGGTATGCTGGAACCACCAAGCCAAAGACGCTTTCACATGGTAATTTTGACTTGCCTCCTCACTTCAGTGTAAATAGAGAGCTCAGGCCCCAAGTACTAGCCTGGTAACTGATGTGCACATACGGGTAAGCATGCACATGTGCTCAAACAGAGCGCTTATACCATGGAAGTTTACACATTCTCAGTACATTTTATGATCTCCTCTGAAGAGTGACTGCTGTCACTGGGAGCAAGAGAGAATGTATCATTTGCTTTATAGTTCAAGCCCAGACATGTTTGGACAGGTGTATGGTTTTCACACAAAGCTCTCTGTAAAGAGCCTTCAGACAGACTTTTAGTCTCCACACCACCGTTCACTGCACACCCTTACCCTGAGTTGCCTCATATATAATTTAAATGTTTAATGCAAAGTAAAGCTAATGTTAACAATACATATTTTTGAAGACTGACAGTATAATGCTTTATTTCCTAAAGGAATAACTGGAGTGATCTATAAGAAAATATAAACTGAAGTAACACTGTCTGAACAGATAAATTGTGCTCATCCTTGAGAAACCTTAGAGTGCATGCTTCCATTCCTCCTCCTCCTCAACTAGGCAAAGTACAATTTACTGTGTGGTTTTCTTTCAGATGAGGTATTAAAAGCTGCAGTGCACTCTATTCTTTATTGGTATTAATGATACCTTTGGAACTGTGATGCCTTTGATATGTATTGTGCGCTGCTGACTGATGGCTCTTTCTAGCCCAGAAAGGTATTTTGTCTAAGCAGGAATGTGTGGGCTGAGAGCGGAGGCCACAAGGATATTTTGAAGTTGAGGATTTTAAATTAATGTAAAGTATCATATAATTAAATTTGAGATAGTAATACCCTCTAAAGTCACCCTAAACTTTCTTTGTCCATGCAGGAAATTATTAGATATTATCCTCTCTTGGTTCTGTGTATTCTTTATTGCTATTCATTCTCAGAGTCAGCAGATGAGAGTCCACACAAGCAAAAGCAGGGACAGTAGAATCATCCTCTTCATGTACATTCTCTTGCATACTTCTGCATGAGCCCCTAAATTCTTTTTTAAATGCTCAGAAACCACAATTCTGGTATTTGTATGTTTAATATCTTCATTATCAGAAACTATTATCTTTCACATATAAATGGACACAATACCAACATCAACACTGAAAAAAAGTACCTAGGAAGAGGGAATTATTTATTAAAGGGAAAAGAATAAAGCTCAGAGAGGTGGTGAATGCCCAGTCCCTGGAGGTGTTCAAGGCCAGGTTGGATGGGGCCCTGGGCAACCTTGTTTAGATCCAGGCCTGGAGGTTGGTGGCCCTGCCTGGGGCAGGGGTTTGAAACTATGATCCTTGGGGTCCCTTCTAACCCAGACAATTCTATGACAGGTTAATCAAAAGATATGCCACAAATTAAGCTGTGTTATAAACCCCTCTCAACAGTAAGCACACATTAAATAAAAAATTTGCAAAATGATTCCACATTTCCTTTTTACCATATTAGTAATATTTAATTTTGCATAAGAGAAGACTTATGTTCAGCTATAAGACTTTTAAGTATGCCATCTGAAGTCTGAGCAGTGGTTAAGAGCACAAGAGGTTCAAGGCAGAAGAAAAAGTTTGGCTGGTGTAGGAAATCAGATGGTAGTTCAGACCCAAAAGCTATTAAGAGCTTGGGTGTCAGTTAGCGATCAGTGCAATTTCTAGTATAGCACTGTTTACTCTGCAGAACCACTTATGCACTAGCATTGAGCATCAGTCAGCCTGGCAGTCTCAGGAAAGGGGCTCTGGAGTGCTAGCTGAACTCCTCGTCTCAGGAGCAGCCTCTTGAGGTCAGGTTTGAGAAGCACCAGGAGGGCAAGATGGGAAACAATCTGTGCTGCTGCCCACACAGAACCTATTCTATGAATACACAACTTCATTCTCCAGGCTAGTCAATCTGTCACCAAGAAAACCCACAAAAACAGAAAGGTAAATTAAAAGGTTCTCCTGTTTATGGAGAAGATAAACATCTGAACAGTCATCCTAGAGAAGTTCTGTGCTTGGATATTTTCACTCAGGTTCTGCAGCCTGCTGACATCTCCCTACTAACACTAGTACAGAGCTTACTTTTGGTACTGGTAAAGGTCAGGAGCATCAGGGAGGTGGAAGGATGCCTCCACTGAAATGACCATAAGAAAATATCTTCAGGATTAATGTGAAGTAGAAAAATTACAGCAGTCTTTTTATGTTCCTCTTTGTTGCTTTTGACAACACCAAAACAGGTAGTCTTCCATTATTCAGCGGTGTCTCAAGCCTAGCAAAGACAAAAGGTTAGTTCCCAAGTATCCTGCCAGCTGAACCAGTTATTTCTGTGTTCCTGTTTCTCGTATTTCTGAGCTAACATGGAAAACAAAGGATGTAAGATTGCCAATGCAGAAGAGACTAGTGAAAAATAATCTAAGGGGAAAAAAAAAGCAACTGGTAAACATCACTATTACATTTGAGAATTAAGAGAAATTAGTCAGTGCCACTATTCAGTTTACCTGGAAAGAGAGTCATTGGCATTTGAAAATTGGAAGAAAATCCTCTACTTCAAAAGCAAAGTGACTATTTCAGTCTCAGGGCAAAGTGGAAGATAGCGATGGTAAGCCTGACCCTGTAAGGTGCCATATGTTAGTCTACAAGCAAAGAGTGCTCAGCATTTCTGAGGGCCAAGCCTTTGGCACTCAGGTGTTTGAGGTTCAGTCTCCCTATAGATGAGGATCGATCTCCCTTGTCTGAATAAAAAAAATAAACAAGCTGTAACCTTCAAAGTGGCATCCAAACCTGGAGTCCAGCCAAAATAAGCGTCAGAATCCCTTTGAAAAGCAGAACAGCAGCCCCAGAGGTCACTATTGATAAATGAAATAGAAACAGTGGATTTTGATATAGCAAGGACTTACATAATTGTTTTTATTAAAAACTAGAAGTGCCATCATATCTTTTCCCTCTGAAATGCAGAATTGCATCCATCTCCATTTAAACACAGATAGTCTGAGGGTATCTTCATATCCTTTTGGAATTGAAGATGCAAAGACATGTTTGAATGCAATATAGTTACAGAAGACAACAGGATAACAGGATAGTTTTTCCTCCCTTCTTTGTTTTTATTTTTTGGGATCAGAAGATGTCAGCAGCCTCAAAGCTGTACAGAGTATATAAGGCTAGGAACGGTACCAGTCAACTCTCCAGAAGGAGGGATAACAAGCAGTCAAGCTTTTATGATCCATCACAAGACAAATTAATTTGGATTCTGGTGGTTTTTTTTCTTTAGGTGAGGCAACATTCTGAGTTCAAATGAATAAAGAATTCAAGCATGCTACAGGTCCTGTTTCCTAAAATCCTACTTGAGTTTCAGGGAAACTGAGGAAAGCAGACTACAGAATATTTCATATGTTTATGCTTAAACATAGGTCATGACTGCATGTTCATTGCTTGTAGTTTTCTTCCTTATAATGGGGCAGCACCCAACAGACAGTGGGCCAATGTGCAACTGTACAGAAAGATGCACCTCAATTCCCAGTGATTAACCAAAACAAATAGCAGATGCTTAAACTTCAGACCAACAGAATATCAGTTTTAAAATAAGAAAAACACAAAAGCAAATGTGAAACTATACAAAAATGCACATTTTATATAAAAAAGCTGTGAAAAAGTAAATTAAGAGGCCCTCAGATTCAGACAAGGGAAAAATAAACCATGAATAAACAGAAAAACGTGTTTTGAAGCAAAGTGCAAGGAACTTGATTGTTCTATCAGTGACTATGTTGGTTACACAGTACACCTACCAGAAATGCATTTTATTATCTAATATTTATCACTTTTGACGGTCACAGGTGTTCCTACTTCAAAAAGGTTTTAGCAAATGCCCCTAACTGTGTGACATCTGGATACTGTCATCACACTAACAAGAGGTAACTTTTGCCACTAGGCTCTGCTCTGGCAGATGTGTTTTTACTGCCACTGTTCATTTGCTTCCCTGTAAAAATGCAAAACATTAGCTTTTACTTACCAACAGACATGTTCTTTTCTACACCATGAAGTCAGATTCTCCTATAGTGTTAGTCCAATCAAGAAAACTATTAAATAGAAAAAAAGGTTTTTACTTGCTAGAATACTGGATCAGGTTGTCAAGTAACATATATTAAAGGTCATGAAATTATCACTGATTGACATGTAAGCATGTTATCCAGGTTGTTAAAAGTGTTTAATAAACCCTCCCCAAACTCAGGAAGGACATGGAAAGCTTCCTGTATGCCTGCAGAGAGAACAAGCTGCTTTGTGGTAAGTCAGAGATGAGATTAAAATATTTTGCAGAGAATACTTCTCACAAAAACCTCATTGCTTCTAGATCCCGATATGTAGCTGAAAAATTAACATTTTGTTAAGTCTCAAAGAGTATTAAGTTTCATTCAGCTGCTCAGGTATTGAGAAGGGAGCCTGTAGAGGCATGCCCTGAGGACACCAGGTCTCCCTTTGGCCAGAAAGGACCCTCCGCCAGTTGACTTTTTATGATGTTAATTGGTCCTGTGCCAGTGACTTCATGATTTCATTAGTATTTCACCTCCACAATAATCTAACACTGAGCGAGATCCCTGACCTCAGATCCAAGCTGCCTCATGGCTAGCTGTCTGCAGAACACAACAGATCAAAGGGAGGTTACTCAGCCGACAGCTAGGAAATCAGATGCTTGCTGTGGTTCAGCGAGTCCCATCAAACACTGTACAGTTTTTCAAGATCTCCTGGTACTGGAAAGCTTTTTCCTGATGAAATCAGCTTTGGTGGGATGAGAATATGATAGAAAGCATCTAAAAATGTTTTTAGCAGAGAGTTTTTACCAACTTGTACTTTATTATTATCATCCCTTGCAAAAGGAAAGTAGACAAACAACCTCAAAAGCTATATGCTTAGCTAAAGAATTATCTGTATTAGACAACTGCCCCATTCATATATACTATGTTTTACTATTAACTGGCAGAAAAAGACAATACAATCAACAAATCTAATTTATGCACAACCCACCAGAGATCTCAAAAACCCTGAGTGAATAAAAACTATTAGGAATTCAGAAAAAAATATAGGATAATTTTCAACTAAACCAAACTGGTACAGTTTGTGTATTATTAAAAGAGAGACCTAAGAGTGTATCTAGAGATTTTTTGCAAATGTGAACATCAAGGATTCAACAACATACCACTGATCTAGGAAAACTCCAATTTTACCTACGTTATTAATATCAATTTATGTCAGATCATACAACCTATACCGACAGGGATATAAATTCTATTTTCTGATCTGAGGAGCTTTTTTCATATTGAATTATATAAAGCATTCTATACGTATGTCCAATTCTGTAGGAAATTAAAACCTATGATTATCAGTTGCCTACCAGCATCAACGTTATAAATTAAAGGCTTTGAATAATGGCCAGAATGTATCGCTGCCATATTTCAAACTTTTAGAAAATAATCCATTTTTGGCAGACCATCTGACAAGTTCATAACTTTTGATCAAAGCTTATATTACATGTCATCAGTATTCTTTTGTTAATCTCATACCCATCAATTTTGTTCATCAAAACCTAGAGCTGTTTAAAATGTGGAAGAAGTTTGGTATGTTATGTGGGTCATTTATGGAAATCAGGAACATGATTTAACATTAATATACATAAAAATGACTAATGATTATCCACAACAAATCCAGATCAGTTTGTGGCTCTTTAAAGCCCATTGTATAATTCAAAGCATTTTCTCAGTGAGGGACAGAAAAATTCAGGTGGAAAAAATATAATTACAAAATGGAAATCTAGCTTGGTTGAAGCTATGTAGTGTATATTAATGTTATTCTTATCACAGCAGGCTATTGGTAAATAAGACTTACATCTATGAATGATAATTTTTAAAAGCAGTAACTAGCACCTCTACTTCAAATGCAAACAAACTCCTTTGTGTTTCTGAGTTCTGGTAAAGTTTACTGCAGGACCACAGCACTACCATGTATACAATGATCCTTGCTTTTAGAGAGTGTGGCAAGGAGTAGTCACTGCATTAACTGAGAATAAATGCAAACTATAGAAAGTTGTTTTCATTATTTGGGAACAGCTAAAAAAAGACAATTGGAAAGCGAGTGCCACAGTAATTAGGGCTATCACTGTCTCTCTATCAGGAGCAGGATCTCTGCAGAGAACGTGGCTGTTCTGAGACACTGAGCAAAAATGTAAACTCCGCTTTTTCTGAGATTTGGAGGAAGATTACCCATTGAGCATTCAGTACATTAAGGATGACAGTTTACCTCTGTTAGAAAAAAAATCCATACTTTGAGGCAAGGGCATGTGTTTGCTTTTTATAGCACATGTACATCCTTTACACTCAAATTCAGATGCATCCATGCACCCTGTAGTTGCATAGCTCAAATGTAAGCCTATGCTAACCTTCAGCGCAGTATTTGCTATTGCAAATACCAGAGTTTCCCCATCTTGTGATCCACTTGGCTCTAGACTAGAGCCGGAACAGAATCAGACATCTAAAAAGAATAATGCATCAGAGTACAGACTTGACTGCAAAACATAGTGCAGACTAGCAAAGATGGTCTTCGCTAGGGTTTAGTGCTGTCTTCTGCCACCACTGATTTATCATAACTTTTTGTAGAATGTTTTGCAGAGATTTCTTGACTAAAATGCAAAGACTTACCTACAGGAACGAATCAGCACAAAACGAAAAAATATGGCTCCTCCCACCCCACAATTAGGTGAGAAGTCTGCATTTATGAAGAGTGTCTAAAGCTAATAGAGTCCAACTTGGGAACGAGATAGAACAGTGTATATAGTACTAGGAATAGTAGCCTAGCATTCATTCTGTTGTCTCATTTTATCCTTTCAAGAATACAACCAAGTTGTCCCCTTTATTTTCTTCTCATTTCTGCTTTTGTATTTAGATCTGTTACATTAAAAATCTTGGAACAGAAGCAGGGTGGGGGGGTGACACAAAACACAGAAAAATCCATTAACTCAGTACATTTAAGGAAGGTTTTTTGATCCTGCATTATTGCTCCTTCCAGGGTTCCACAGCACATCAATCTCCTACAGTTATTTATTCCTTGTGTGTAACCTGCACTAGCTTTACTGTGCTTTTCTTTTGCATCGTCATCATCTCAAAGGTGACCTCCATAACAAAAAGAATGCTTTATAAAGACGCCATTAAGTAGGTTAAAACTCTTCACTGTGTGAAACACCCAGGAAGCAGCAGACCACGTTCCAGTGCAGGACAGCTGCAGCAAGGCCTACAGGAAAATCAAACAAGTCACCTGCCTTAGTGCTCAGGCACCACAGTTTCCTAATTGCTCACTGTGTAGCAAAACACAACTGAACATAAAATTTATCTGTGAGAGATTCCCGAACTTCTATCTAGTAGCTTGTAGATTTCAGACACAGTTCCTCTCTTCAGAGACCTATTGCTCAAATAACGCACCAGCAATGTGTAACTGGGATTTACAGGCTCTCATGCCGTCTGCACTGCTTGGCCCTGATCTCCTCCCTCCTCATCATGATCAACACCCAGTGCCATATTCCTGGGCATGCGAATATCTGACTACCTCACTCTCTCGAATTGGGGGCAAACAGCCAGCACCACAGTGAAAATCAAATAGCTGAGGTGCTGTGCTTGGATTACAGATGAACAGTGCTACAGCACGGCCTTACTGGCACTTATGCCCTGGGCTGCCTAAATAAAACGCCTCTCGCTTTCCGGGTTTACATTTAGAAGTTTAGCTCAAACGTTATCCGAAAAGGATGTCTGCTGCAGAACAGCCTGGGGCTGAAACAAGACTGCCAGGGAATTGCAAACAGTCTTCTGCAATACTGCTCTTAGCCAAGCACTAAAGCTGCTCCAGGCCAGGTGAGCGGCTCACAAACACACTCACAACTAGGAGGTAACATGGAGCATTTTACCAGCAGTTGCTGGCAGTACCAACCTCGCAATTACTAGAGTGCTGCTGTGATTAATTTACCTGGAATTTGTGCTGGAGCAGGGGGACAGACAGACTTTGGAATCAAACTATACAGCTTCCACCCTGCCAAAGGTTCCTCAGGAATCTGGGACCACACTGTGCCCTCACGAGGGGAGCCCGGGAAAGCTGTGCAGGGCTGTGAGCCGGGCAGTGCTGAGCCCCGCAGTCAACCCCTCCCCGCAGTGCTGCCCAGCCAGCGCCCTCTCACCGTGCAGAGCTATGCAGCTCCCGCAGTACCACTTCTGCTCTTCAGTACTACTGCCCTTCCCAGAAACTAGCCCCTTGCTTTGTGTTGGGCAGGTCTCCCTTTTCCCCTTTGGATCAGAGCTCACCTCTGAACACAAGGCTAAATTCAGATCAAACCATAAATAGGCCTGTAATCCTGCTAATGTCAAAATCAATAGCTTTGCCATTAACATCGTTATGAATGAAGTCAGCACACTGAAATAACTTTTACTGAAAATATATATCCTCAATCACACCTGACCGAGTGATTCAGATTTGCTAATCCATGCACATAGCATGTGCCCTTTACACATAACACCTCCTTTTCACAGACTTGTTCCTATTCCAGGAACTTACTGCCCCACATAACAGAGGAAAAAGAGATGAACAAAAAACCCAAACCACACACAGAAAACCCATGACAAAGCTCTCCCAAAGGACAGTGTAATGAGATTCTAGTACCTTACTTGCTGCTCCACATTTCCCTTGATTTAACTTTTTCTATTTCTTGACAAACCAACTCAAGCAGACTTTCTAGGGCTCGGAAGACTAAATTCAGAGCTGATGAGTAGAAGGGAAGTTACAGATCTGAAAATAGCTATTGAGGTTTGTTTTATCTTGATAACCAATTATACTAAGTATATACAAAGTAAATACACTTTGGAACGTGTTCTTATGAGCTAGGCACTGGGGAAGGGTTTTTTTGGGTAAGATTAAAAAAGTTTTGTGTTGTTGAAGAGATTGTTACACTTAATCTTCCGAAAGTATGCAAAGAACATGTAAATTCATTATAAATGCTGAACAAAAATTACAGCTATTTAAATAAGTTATAAAAGAGATGGCAAACAACAGTGGATTATGGTCTTGGATGTATCTGCTGCAAAAGTGAGTACTACAAAATTTTCTAGATTTAATAGTATACAAAACTACATTAAAAACTTTACTCAAAGCACAAATTTCACTGGACTTTTCCATTAAATAGTAGGGGTGTGTATATATAGAAAGAGTAAAAGTACCATGAATGCCTGCCATCTCCTACAGATTTGATATACCAAAGTTTATGGATTCATGAACCTGAGACATTACTATTTCTTCACAAAAACTACAGAGTTTTATGCTGAACTCACTGCTGCTCATAAAACTTCTGACTTGGCCTACATAATATGCAAAATCCACATCCTTCAGCATGTGCCACAGAGAAGGCAGTGGAGGAAAAGCATAAAACTTTTCATCTTTCTTTGTAGCAGCAAAATGCACTAGAAGTAATTCTGCAGTCTGCTATAGTGGCTCTCATCTATTTTTGTTTAGGTTTTGTTGAAATCAACACCTTCTATCAGGGTAAGAATTCCTGTTTCATTTGTTTGCTCATTAAGAGCAAGAGAGTGCATAAACCAGAAAGGCTTGATGTACAGATGAAGCTGTCAAGAGCAACACAAATTCTAACAGAGTAGTTTCTCAAATGTGATAATTACTATTTATTTTATAGGCTTACACATGACATCCCATTATTAAAGTAACTCCCACTTCAGCTTTTATTATTAACCACACTTTTCAATCTCTTTATCGACCCCAAGCAAAACTGTATTTTTCTGCACAGCAACAACAAAAAGCTAACACTCAATGTTTACTTTACCAGGAATTATTCTCAAAGCTATTTCCACATTTTAAAAGGTGCCTCATTCGAAAATACCGATGGCATCCATTAGACATTGAAATTACCCTTTAGAATACACTGGATAAATCAAAGTGTAGGGAAAACCAGTAGGACTTCCAAAAGCATTTGGAGCTAGTCCAGCTGAGCTCCCATACAGATCAATGGGGGGTTTAACACCACTGTCAAGGACAATGGCAAATCAGAAGGAAGAGCTGTGTAGCTGCTTCATACAAAACTCTGTGCTATTACACTGGAGAGGCACAGACCTCCTAAAAATCTGTACCTGGCACAGTTGGGTTAACCTACTGTTTCATTCAGAAACACAATATATAGTGTCTTCATCAATGCTTCATAGAAACCGATTGCATTCTGTCATAGATTCCACTCAGTACGCTTTGGCTGCTGATCCTCTTTCCAGCCACAGATCGTTACTGCCTCCTTTATTATTTATTCTTCTACGAGTATGATGTAATGACGTGTCACAATTTTGGTTTAAGCCACTGTTCTCCTGAATGGAGTTTATTGGAGTATAGCATATGTAGGCAATACAAATGTACCACCACCTACAAGCTGGAAACACAGACACCAAACTACAAGCCACCAGGAGTAAATACCATTCTTTCCTATGCCTAAAGGTGTCTGTCACGCAGTATGAAGCAGGAAAGCAGTGGGAAATTGAACCCAAATGATTAAATTGCAAATTCAGAATAAATTGAGAACCCACTAGCCACAACACTAGTAACAACTTCTTGCAAGAAAAAGGGAAAATAAATGGCAATCACATGGACTGGGTGAGAGGAAGAATAACCATAAAAGGAGCAGCAGTAGTCAGTTATAGGAACAAAGCAGAGTAGAAGACGACATGCTGGATTGTATCCAGTGGAAAATGAGCAAGCAAAGAGTTCAAAAAAAGTGCAGAAAAGTCAAAGAAACTAGACCAGAGACCACACTTGAGCTTTGTAAAAAGAAAGGGAGATGAGATCAGAGGCTTCAAGATCTCACCTGACCTGTGAAATAAGTGTTCTTTCTCAATGGTTTTCTAGGTTTTTGTTATATGGATGGTAGATTTTTGATCATATATGCCTTCAGAGATTCAGAGCCACCACAAAGCACACTAGTAAACATCGCAACACAGTAAGTTTGGCAGAAAGTACAGCATTTTAGGGGATTTTCACTGAACTTCTTCAAAAAAAGCACAGCTGAGTCAAAACACTTGAGATCCATTGGAGATACTACTAATAAAGACAGCACGTATATACCACATAACAAACCCCATGATTTAGACACGTAGCTTTCTACTGACAAACACTTAGCTTTCATTAATAGGAAGTCGTCACTCTTGAGGATGCCGCTGCTCTCCCCCTGCCCCGTTAAACCATGTGCACCCAACCATAAACTACTGGCATCCTCCTTCATGCCTACAATTTTGATAAATATACCAGTATTTGTTTCTGTTCGGATACTTACAATGATAAAGTTCCTGAACAAAGGAGCAGTAATGAATACAAAAGACATGCACACCAAGTTTTAAAGAAAAAAAGAAACCTGCGGCAAACCTTTGCTACAAACAGACACTAACGTGTTCAACAGCTGCCAGTAACAGGGGAGATGACCAGCAATTCAACCACTGGTGTTTATACAGCTTCTTTGTTGGCTTCCTTTTTATGGATTTCTCTGCTGAACTTGTTTTGCTACACTTTTAGGCTACTCAATTCTGCTGCTTTTTTCCAGTTAGAGAGTCATACTAGAATTTTTAACAATGTTCATTTTTTTGTGAAATAACACTTTTTTGTCTGAATTACTATAATTATATTCAGTGCACTTTTATTGCAGCCTATCGTCCAGATGGCTCTGTGGAAGCAAGAAAAGCTAATACAATATACAAGAATGAAAATTACCAGTAGATTCGATATTAAGTGACTGAATACTCCCCCCCACCCTCCTCTCCGAGATAAAATGTAGTATCCTCAAAACTAGCACCCGTATTCTGTGATACAGAAGAAAGCAGAGATTTGTAAACCCTTAAGAAGCACCTTTGATGTTTAGGTTTTTATTTTTCTTTGATCAGAGATTAGTCGTTAAAATGCAGAAAAAGGATCACTTACTGATACACAAAGGACTTTAAGAGCTAGTGTGGAAAGAAGACCCTAAAACTCCAGATTTATTTGCCACCACAGGTGAAATTCACGCTTAAAATTGAGTTCTATAAGTAGAACACTAATCTATAATTTCACCTAAATAATCAAGATAATTTAGGAAATGTTTTAACTGAAGGGAATATGATAAACAGGTCTCAAATGAGCATTGGCATATTCTACAATGAATTTCATTATACCATTGAATTCTAATGTTTCAGGAGAGGTGTCACATTAAAACTTAATTAATAGTCACCAAAAGTGGCAACTGTAACAAAATTCAGAATAGGATAGAACACTCATCTACTGCATTTGTCAGGTGGCATTGTCAGACAGTCTGAAAAGTAATAGAATGGCAAGATTACATAACCTTCAGTCTTAATTCTCCATTTTTTTACTTGGTTTAAAAAGATGGAGGGGGGTTGTTGGTTTTTTTTTAAGCAAGGCATCCTAATGTAAAACCACAATAACAAGAGAAGAATGGTAGCCGTTATGGGACACAGGAATGGGATGTAACTTCCTAAAACTCAGTTTAAAGGGCATATTGAATTGACACTTAGTAAGCTTTTCCTATGCAAGAGTGAAATTTTTTCCACATACAGATGTCATTATACAACATTTATACTGTAGAGCTCATGTTTAAGCATATAACATATCAAGGAATTGTAAAGCTCGCCGATTGAACACTGGGCTATACTGATTTTTCTAACTTATTTCTACACTAATTTATATGGTTATTCTACACATTCAGCAAGGACACATGTGTGTCTTACAGAAAGGTGAAAGTCATCTAGAGCTATACAAGAAAAGTGAACACAGAGAAAGAATTGAAGAGATACACAGTGGAACAAAATGGTTTGACCTCGTAATTTCTGCTACGTCATTTTTCTCACAGCAAGGAGAGAACTAGTTTAATCCCCTTCTTGCTTCACATCTATGTTACGTAGCTTACTTGATTATGGTCAGTAAAGCACTTCAATTTCTTGGATGAAAGCTGCTAAAGAAGTGCAAATATATCTATTTTTAAACATCTAAGGTTGAAATTATTTTAAGTCAAAAATCTCAAAGCTCTTACAACAACCTTTTGGAATAGGACAGAACTGGGATTTACATATGCTATCTGAAAGGAAATTCAGGGTTCTGCCTTAAGTAGCATTGAGGGTGTCAAAACCCACAGATTTTGTACAGTTAGGTAATCACCTAAATACAGAATCCTTAACCACACCAACGACAACATCAAGGACAGCACTTTCAGGCTATCAACCCAGTGACCTCTACCCATGCTCTCCCATGACATGCCATAGCACTTCCAATTTTCTCCTTGTTCTTTTACTGGCACAAAAGAGTCAGACTAATTTGAGGAAGACTGGAAAGGGGAAAAAAAAATCCAACAGTTCTA
>VZTU01031311.1:0-22323 GCA_013400835.1 Zapornia atra | reverse complement strand
ACCACAACATTCTTCTAAAGAATATCAGTAAATTCTTTGCATTTTACAACTCAGTTTACCCTTCTGGAAAAAAAAAAACCAAACACAAGACTTGTGTCTGATCAGGAAGTTTGACAGCTGATCCACTAGCTGCAAGATTCAGAAATAAAACCACACAAGACTAACAAAACCATGAAAAAGAAAAGGTCCAACAGGCATTCCCAAATATGTTCAGATTTTGTACTTGTTAAGAACTTTATTCATATTCTCCATGTGAAGCTGACTTAGCCACCAGATTATTACTGATGGGCAATAGCTTATATAAGTTCATTTCATGTTACATTATAGGATCAGCAGAACACACATCTAAAACCTGAGTTTCTTTTACTGTGGGTTTCTTCTCATTCACTAGTCCTACAGCTTCACATCTCCATTGGCTCAGCATAGCTCATTCCACAGCAACTTTATATATATATATACAGAAACACATATATGGAAATATATACACATTTTGGCCTTCTTATTCATGGTGTATTTGAATCTAGAACTCCCTTTTATCACCCCCATGTTGTCTTGCCTGCAAGGCTGACAGCTATTGTTTGGGATTCTCATGCTACTGTAGCCTCTGCCTTTTAATCTGGTGTATCAAAGTGTGCATTTCCACACTTGATCCCTCTCAGTTACCTTCTTGTTCAAAGTCAAGTGATATCCTACAGCAAAAAGCATTTTAGACACCTTGGAACCAAGAGTTACTTCTCTCTAACATTCCACAACATGACACAACCTGTTCTTGTGAGTCTCTCTCTTAGTAGTTTTATTGTCTTCCACAGCCAATAAATTCAAGCAGAGAAAAAACACTACACAATTCTTATATAGAGCAAGGCAAAAGCATCTGAAACACGAGCTTTGATGCCAGTAATCAAAAATCTTGGTCAAGTTTTACTCTACTGGCACGTTCCATTTTCCCTTCAGCACCTTAGGATCTTCTGCCTATGCAGATTCAGCTTCACAACAAACCACACTTTGTTTTCCACATGCACACAGGAAATGCATGTGGCACAAGAGCTTGCACGGTTTCACACACACCGCTGTGTCTGATACACTCCCTATCTGCCTGTGTCTGCCTGTCACAGCGGAAACCATGCTACGAATCGAACAGAGTATCAGCCTCTGCCAGGCCTCCAAATACGACCCTGTACAGAGGCGTTATTACTTCAGGGGTACATAATCCAGAGAAATGCACTGGGATGTCTTCCATGTGATCCAAGATGACAACAAAATGAAGCCTGCAGATCTTCAAGAGAACACTAACACAACACGGGCCTGGCTAAGAAACAGAATCTCCCATGTTTTGGAAAAGCATTAAGTTTTAGGGAGTAAATCATTACCTTCCTTAAGTTACCTGACTACCCTACAGTGTGAACAGTGGTTAAAACTCTCATTGCGAACAGAAATTGAGGGGAAGGGATGTTAGCATGCAATTCACCTCAGAATGTTTCATCTGCACACTTACCTTTCACCAGCACCACCCAACCCAACAAGCAACAAGCAAGAACTTAAAAATGTTCTGTGGTAACACCGGATTAAGTTATTAAAGCAACACTAAGAACCAAGTCTGAGATACCAGGCAACTGAGTTGTACAGAATAAAAAGCATTATTTCTATCAGTGGCAAGAAGGCTGATCAAACTAACAGAGGCAGCCAGGGTGAAGTAGAATGACATCAGAGAGGTTGAATAAAACAAATGTGATGCTTAAGGGACCACTGAAAAGAACGGGAATGTGGAAAATAGAATCGTAGAATCACAGAATGCTCTGGGTTAGAAGGGACCTCAAAGATCATCTAGTCCCAACCCCCTGCCATGGGTAGGGACACCTTCACTAGACCAGGCTGCCCAAAGCCCCATCCAATCCAGCCTTAAATACGTCCGGGGAGGGGGCTTCCACAACCTCTCTGGGCAAACCGTGCCAGTGCCTCACCACCTTCGTAGTAAAGAATTACTTCCTAAAAAATGAATAACTGAATTATGAGATGAAAAAGGCAGTGACAAACACTAGCAGATACACTGAGGTAATTTCTTCAGCAGCTGAACAAGAACACAAGAAAAAAACCTCCAAAAAACAACCTTAAACATGCAGAGCTACACTACCTGGCTAACATTCAGGAGTTTTGAGGTAGCAAGGAGTGTGTTACACATTTCCCAAGCCAGGTAACCAACACACTGCCACAGAGATTTGCTTCAACCATGTGCTAGCCAGAACTGCTGCAAATGAAGCAGAAGAGTTCCAAGGCTGGGCAGAGGAGATTTAATTTGTAACTCACTGTAAAGATCAGAGAATGCAAGCACATGTGAGTGCGCACACGCACACAGACCACTGCATGCAACTTTTAGTGTAATCATAGGGCAGTCTTTCACCACAATTTAGAATTGCCCAGACAGGCAGGAATCCTTCAAGATTAACTTGCTTTTCTGCAAATCTCATACCTATACACAGCCCCAACCTACACACTCAAGAATGTGAAAGAAAAAATTAATTGAAGAGCCATTTCTTTTTGCCCATCAATAATTCAAATTATATAGCTAACTGCTGAGTTTGTACACTTGCAACGTCGTAATTCAACACACCCACTGCTATCTTACTGAGTCGACAGTCTCAGGAGAGGTCCTATTTCAAGCAAGTGATATTCTTCATAGGAGACTGTAAGTATTTCCAATAATTTGCTTTGCAGTGCACTCCTAACTTACATTTTAAACCTACTGTTCATTTAGAATCGTTGGATTTTTGTAAAAAGGCTACTCTGCAAACTGTACACAAAAAGGATGCTCAGCAGATGCCATCAGGAAAATTCCATGGTCACACAATCACCCTCTGCATCACTTGAGCTTAGTAGTTTATCTTTTGTGTGGATCAGCCACTGAAGGGAAAACATGACATTCTGCCAGTACATTACACAACTGTTTTCTGGAAAGACAGCAATACAGAGGATCAGGAATCCTGACTTCCAAAGGGAAGACACAAAGCAGTGTTTATGTTCAGGATAACTAACCACACAGCTCTGATAAATATAAACCAAACAGCAACTTGTCTCAACAGAAAAGATTTGAGACTCCTATAATGAAGACTGGGGTTTTTTCCTAGTCCTCCCTGAAGTTGATGGTCTGTGGAGCAATACGCTGTCTTCTAGAGCAGGAAGGGTCCATGGACAGCGAAGGCTAGTCACAAGGATCGCAACCCAAGTTTGTAACGTCTCTAGTTCAGGACAAAGCTCTATTCCAGTCGGTGATTTTGTCAATCAGAGATTTCATTCTGACACAAATTAACAGGCCAATTTGGCAAACTACACCTTTCCCGGTGAAATCAATTACTAGTTGTCACAGGCTGCCAAAGGGCCGCCCATACTGTGTGTATCAGTTAATAACTCAGGGAAGTAATTCTGTCACAGCAGCACTGGTAGGACCACACTGCTGAGCTCCTGGAGCAGATAACATGAGCTCACAAGGAGAGGCTGCTCAGCAATTCAAGTACAGTCTAACCAATGAACTCTGTGGAGAGAAAAGGTACAGAACTGCATTCTGATCGCCTGACTCCTGGCCCAGCCTTGATGATTTCCCATTTGACCTGTCTTTATTTTCCCCATTTTGGAAAAAAAGGTCACAATTCTTTATTTCAGAAAAGTAAAGTCTCATAATAAAATCCACAGTATATCAAATATTCACACACAGAGAACACCACATGCATCAGAACATTCTGCCTCTCTTTCTCCTGTTTCACCACAACCCGCATGGTTCAAGCAGCCTGACTACAGATTTGCAAGAACAAAGTGGGTGGTGGATCACTGGAACAGGTTGCCCAGAGTCATGGTGGCAGCGCTGTCCCTGGAGACATTCAAGATCAGGCTTGATGGGGCTCTGAGCGACCTGATATAGTGAAGATTTCCCTGCTTACTGCAGGGGGTTTGGCCTAGATGACCTGCAAAGATCCCTTCCAACCTTACACATTCTATGATTGTATGATGTACTCCCATCATATGCAAGCTACCCCCAAGACTCTGTTAAGAGCAAGTACCTTCTATTTAAGGCTGGAAATTGAAAATATTTATGCCTTTCTCTTTCAGCAGTTTACCTACAGAATATCAGCAGTGTCTGTGAATGGAATTGTCCACATTTCCCAAAGGGTAGCACATAAAAGGATTTTTTCCCGCTGCCCTTTTGTGCCATTGTTTTGCTGCTCATGTCAAGGACACGACATGGGAAAGGGAGGAGTAGACAGGATATGCTATATGAGTTCTGTTATTACTTTAACTTTGCATTTTCCAATGGGAAACCACGTTGGGGAGGGTCAGAGTCTCACAGGAAGCTTCCCATATTGTAAGTCCCGAACCTTTCCAAACGTGCTCCCATGATTACCTTTTATTCCATTACTGCCTTTATTTACCACATCAGTTGGTTTCTCTTCTCTTACAAGCTTCCCCTCCACAGCTTCATGAAAAATGTTACTTCTGTTTTGTTCAGACAAATTTGTCAGACAAAGTCCTTAGCACACCAGCTGTTTCCAGTCAAACCGTTTCAAGACATGAATTTATCATTACAAAGACAAATATAAATTAATCCAGTGTAAAACAGAGAACTAAAAGCACATTTGCATCATTTACTATACTTACCATATATAAACTATAGTAAGCACAGCTGCATAAATGCATCACTGATTTCCACATCTCACTGCACAAATTCAAGCCCAGAATTAGTATCAAAATATCCATTACTTGTCATTTTCAGGAAGAAGCTACCAACACTGATGCAATGCTTCAAGAGTGCATCACTTCTGCCATACCCAGCTTCTGAGAAGCAGAAAGCTATACAGAGGGTTGTTATCCTTATTGTTTAATTTTTAAATGAGTGTTTTCTAATTGTTTCCCTGCTGGTACCATGCTCTGCAATCAAGGAAAACTGTTAACCTCTAATGTTCTGAGAACTGAATATATTCTTTTCCAGTATTTTTCTTTCTAATGCATGCCAGCAAAGGACCACACTTCCACTACATCTCCTTAGTTTTTCTGCATGGTTCTCACCACTGCAAAGGCTTCTGCCCTTGTTTTGTCATCAAAAACAAGTGTGATAGGAAAATGAGCTTTTGTTTGCTCCTGGAATTGAATTTAGAGCATAGAGACAAGAAAAGAATACCTTATTACCCCTGTTCAAAAAAACTTCTATGCAAATACATGAGAGGAGAAAAAAAAATCTCAAAGCCTAATACAGAGTGCCAGAAAACCTTCCAGAGAAGATGTACAGGTGTACAAGCATGCACACTGTTTCTGAGGTGGAGTCCTAAATATCTGTAAAGGTGGCAAATGTCCCATATAAAAACTATCCTGCAAGACAACAAATTTTGGACCTTTTTTCCCCTCTTAAGCTTATGTAGGAACTCTCTATCATTATTTTATTAGGATTTTTACCTGGTTAAGAAAACTAAATCAGAAACAAAAAGGAAGTTCATGATAATATACTGATAAGCTTTGCTACAAGTTGTCTGTCCTATGTTTACAATGTCCACAGTCCCGCAGATTCAAGAGTAGTTTACCTGCCTGTTCCCACACTTCCAACTGACACATCTGACTCAGACAGTAATATAGTTGAAGGTTCAGTAACACGCATCTGGAAAGACTAGCATTTCTGCCAGAAGGTACAAGCTGTGTAAAACACACTGAAGAAATGGAGTTTTATTTTGGTTCTTTTTGATTGAGTAGGTTTTTTTAATCTCAGAAGTCTTCAGTTAAGTTTATGATAATGTTTTCAGTTTAGGATAAACATCTTTCAGGTTCAGATCCTTACAAATATCCATACAGTTTTTATATTAACCACCTCTGCTTTTCTACTCTCCCTTCGAGGGTATACACTTCTAAGTAATCTCATCCAGTTTAATCCCCCAAAATGGTCATCACACCTCTTTGTGCACCCTTGCAAAGATCGATGTTTTTCCCAGCTGAAGACAATGAAGCTTTATCCTCCTTGTCAACTAAAGGCAGCACAAGCTCTTTTGCCATGGCTATCTATATAAACCCTTCCTCCATCTCATAATCTGTACAGGCCTGAAAAACAGGAAGCCTATTTAATGGACTAGTACAGTTGAAGTAATGGGTGCTCAAGAGTGTTACTGATAAGCAGCCTGATAACAGACTAACAATTGAGGCGTCTGTAGTCCAAAGGACTAAAAGCCTTTGCAAGATACTTGCAGCACTGTACAATGAGGACATGCGGAACAGGAAGTGTCCCACTAATACAGCACAAACTGAACACATGCTGCTGGTGAAGACTGGCATTTGAGAGACTGCTTAGCTTTTGGATGAAAATCAAACAATTATTAACACAAGAGTTAACAAATTCATTAAATGGGAAATATGAACTGGAATATCCTGTTCTCCTCCTTGACATCAGTAGGGAGCCCCATGCTTGCTAGCTGCCTGACTGCCTACTTACCTGAGCAACAAAACCAGTGACTGAGTTACACACTCAATGAGCTGGGCACAGTGCGGCAGGAGGAACTATCACTGCATTTCCGCATAGCTCTCACTTCAACAGGCCTCTCAAATCTGCCCAAACCCACTCACCAGTCTGATCACCTGAAGCTCACCTTTCCAATGACAAGATGTTTCTATATAAGCAAGGACTCTCAGCACACAGCATTTTCCTCACTGCAACTTCTAGCCTCCAAATGCATCTTCACACGAGATGCAGGTCCTCCCTCTATGCTATGTCCACAACCATGCGTCTCTGGATGCTCTGAAGCCTATTCATCATCAACTTCATTTTCCTCACATAAATACCAGCAGTTGATGAAATCTGTTCCACTCAGCACAAATGAAGCTACTTCTTTACACTCTGGAATTTAAAACATTGATGAAATCATCATGCTACCCAAAAGGTCACAATGAGATACCAGTAATTCAACTATTACTATAAAGATACCACAACTCAGCAGTGCAGCTGTGTATGAACATCACAGTTACCTATTTTAAACTATAACAGAACCAATAATTGTCAGAGGGTTTATTTTGCTATACTTGCTTATACCCAAACGTTTATACTTGGGCATCCTCTCAAAAGAATTTTGACTGCTTACTAAAGCCTTCTAAAGAGCTAGCAGATTATCTGCATACCTTGCAGCCATTAAAACCTCACACTGTAACCCTCTCTGATACTTCAAGATAAGCCTACTCTTATCACATAGGAATTTGGAGACAGAAAGTCTTCCTAAGGAACTTAAATACTGCAGGTAAATGCCTCTGACATTGCAAGTAGCAGTTTCTTCCATGAGGATTTTGTCCATATTGTCCAAATCTGTTATTTTCTACCATTTAGAAAACAGTCTTTCAAATACCGGAAGCATGATGCAGGCAAATGTAATGGGGAAAAACCTCGAGCAGATATTAAGCCTTACCTAGGGCCAAATTCTAATAAAAGCAAACGTTAAACTCTGTGATTAAATCCTCAGGTAAGACTTACTGGTGGTACACAGTGCTCATTGTAGTCATCAAAGTCACTTACGCTTTTGACTGTACAGCCTAATAAAATGGGAAGCTATGTGCCAGGCTTCCTCCTGACAAGTATTAACAGTAAGAACAGCACTCCCACTCCAAAACCTCCAGGATTTGAAGCATGATTTGAGCAACAGTGTCTTATACATTGTGTAAGCAGAGCTTACATAATGATTTTCTACGAAGTACCCTATTCATCTAACTGTTCTCATCATTAATTGGGACAACTGGGGACAGCAAAAAAAAAAACCACTTAGCATATTTGGAACATATGTTTGAAGTAAACCTCATATTTCTTTTATATAACTTAATTAAGGTTTGGGAAGTTTAACTTAACAGCATTTGGAAATTATGAAGGCACTCCAGGCAAAGCTTACAACAGTATGTGCATTTAGCTAACATGCTTTAATATATGACAAACATAATGGATATTTAAAAGCAAATGTATGCAAACCCTTAAGCAATAATATTAGGCCAGAATTCTCAGCAACTGATATACACAAATTCCAAATTTTCTTACACCGTAGGAGGTTGGCTGAGTTTATTTTTTTAATTAAAAAGTGGAGAGTACTTTTTCTGTACTGGTATTAGTAAATCTCTTACAGGATAAAACCATGCTGTAGTCTGTTTATGTAAACTAGTATGACAAATCCCTTTTGCTAACTGCATTACTTAATCTTGATACCAAAAACTAAGTAACTTCTTTTCAATCAAATGGCATTAACACTAACAAAAATTAGTTAGAATAGTGCCTTACCGTGTAAATGCCAATTCTACAAACAGCAAATGAGAGCTGGATACATTCAGACATAGTCTAAAGAAATTAAAATAAAGACATTACCAATAATGCTATTTATTAAGAATTAGTTTTCTTCCCATGTCTTCCCTCTCCCCTGAAAGAAACACCTGATGGTGTATTACTTTATGTTTCTCCTGTAAGGCTGTACTAAACAAGCTGAGAAAAATGCCATATAAATTCAGATTATACAGATACTTATTCGCATTCATGCAGAAGCAGCTGCCAACATTATTGCACTTATGAATTCAGTATTTCATTACAGGCTTCAAATTACCTAATGCTCCCCCAAAATGCCTGTATGAAGCATTAATGTTTTACATGCAGGCTTTTGATCCCATTTATTTTTATCTATTTGGGTTTAAAAACAACCTGCAAGAGACATGTTAATAGAATAATGTGCTTTGTGTATTCTTAGTGGCCCATGTTTAAACATTATCGTTCTTCTCTCCCTGTGTTATCATTCAAATTCTCTTCCTGGCATACCAAAACAATGCATAAGACTTTACATGACCACATTTCCATAGTCAGACTCATTAGTTGTCTGAGATTTTCATGTTCAAAATAGAACTCTCAGACTTGCATATTTTATTTAATTTGCTGTTACAGCTGCGAATATCATAGTGAAAGATTTTACCCTCAACTCGCTCAACTTCCAATCTCTTGTGATGCCACAATTCTATGTCTTCTGCAGTCACCCAGAGAGGCTGAGGATGGACTATGAATTTCTGATGAAACAGATGAAAAACACCTTCTTTAAACAGCACAAAGAAGCCAGAAAATAAATACAACTTCCCACCACCAATAAATATAAAACCTGTTGTGTATATAAATGGTTGGCCGTTTTTTATATATGGTCAGGTACAATAACCAGGCTTACAACCATTTATTCAGAAGAGTAACCAAGGAATTACCTTAAATAAAGTATTTCAGAAGTCACTATAAATAAAAATAAGCAATAATCAAGTAGATCATTTTTACTATATGTTTAACTAGTTCACACATCATATGCATTTTAAGATGTTGAAGACAAAGTGCTTGATGCTACAGACGTCAAACAGTATTACTGAAAACTTTTTTATTGTTGGTTTTCAGCTCTTGCTTTCTACATTCCCCAAGAAAAACCCTGTATTTGAATTACTTAATCAGAAATGCAATTTTAAAAAATTACAAAAGCAGATCTTACAAACTATGAGCGATAAAAAAGTGTAGCAATACTTTTCCTTTGCTGTAACTGTTAAATTTATATTTTAAACAAACAACATCTTGCTCAACAGTCAGAAAGTCAAGAAGTTAAGCACAAAAAGTTAAGCACAAAAACCTGAAAGCAAACCTCAACAGCATCGTTGATTGTCTTTTTTTACTGGAAACCATCTAGAATTTTATTGCTGACAAGGAAATGCAGCTTCAAGGCAGCATTTAAATTGCCAGGACATTTTTTCTTTTTTTTTGTTGTTTTGTTTTGTTTGTTTATTTTTGCTTTCAGAACAAACATCAAGTTCTATGACTTGAGCTCTGAGTTCCCCACAGAAAAAAAAAAGTCACAAAAAAATAGGACTAGAAAAATAGAAGTAACTCAGAGAAATCTTGTTACACCGAGTGGTGAGGTGGGGTTATTCACTGTACCCAAACCCCTCCTGACACTATTTGCAGACTTTGTTCCAAAGGTTCCAGGAATGGATGACTTCCCCAAGCAATCTAGTCCAGTGCTTCATTACCCTCCCTACTAAGAAGTTTCCTTATGGTTAACTTGAGTCTGCTGCAATTTAAGCTCACACACAGGGTGATACATACAGAAATTTGTATTCTCAGTATCAAGACAGATTCTGTGTTGATGGCAGACCCAACTTTGTATATAAAGTAAAATATTATTTCAGGTTGCAAGGGAAGTAAACATGCAGCAGCAGCAAACCATCACAGTTTCTCAATGTAGAAAGTTTGCTTTTATTCCAGACAACTGCAGCACTATGAATTGTTTTCCTTTTTTAATTTTTGCTCAGAACTTCCAGGCTATCCATTGACAGGAGAACTAAGCTGCAGTTCAAATTCTGCAGCAAGTGCCTAGGTACCTTTGCTTCAGCAGAATACAGCAAGCTCCATCTGTGTTACCTCACTCACCTGTCCCTGGGTTTGATACTGTTCATGATCTGAAACCAACAACCTATTACAAGGCACAAATCCTAAAATTATCTCCCTTCCTGCTGTCGCATTCAGTACCAATGATTGTTTCCCCTATAAACTCCACAATGAAGCATTAAGCTAACCCCTTTCCCAAGCCTCCGAAATAATGGTTATGTCTACAGTCCTAAAAGCACTCGTTAATTCCAATGCTGTTGTTATTAGCTTCCTTTTTATATGCACCCGTCTTCACCTGAAAAAATTGCATTCCCCTCCCCCCGAGTTAATTCAATTTAATAACTGAAAGCATCAGGAAATTAATTAGATCATTAATTATTAAGTTACATTATCCTACAGACCATCACTCTCATCACTGAGCTACAGTGTATGTGATAATCTGCTGCTACAATGGAGAATTTATTCTTGGTACTTGTAATCTTTCATTACTTCAGCTTTGAAACTCATTTTGCACTGCATACAGTTAGGCAATAAAACAATTGTTGGAGAATTCGCATTTAATTTACTTACAGTTTATTGTTGCTTTCTGAAAGGATTTTACATGGTAGGCATGAAAGTAAAAGAAAAAAAAATGTAAAAAATATACCTACAAATATTACAAGAGAAAGATACCTTGTTTGATACAATTCTACAGACTTAGTTTGCAAGAGAATTCACTGAACATGTCTGAAGTGAAAAACGGAGTCGTTAGGTCAGACAGGTCAAACATCATAAGCATTCATCTCTGCCAGTATGTACCCTTCTGGTTAAGCAAGGGGTCATCTCACCAACATCAAGTAATTTCTCCAAAGCTCTCAAAACTCTGTTAATTTAATCACATGTTATAAGTAATTATAAGTGTTTGCTTAAAACTCTTGTTATTTTAATCACGTTATAAGTGTTCATAGCAACTTAGAAAGATGTCTGTCTTGCAGCTGTGTGATCTTTTATTCACGACCAGCATTTGTTCTGTCCATTTTTTCAAGCATTCACCTATCAGTACAAACATCAGTACAAAATAATTTCAGTATTCGACGTTCAAAACTAAAAATACTTAGTACAGCTCTGGTACAGCTACATATTAGTCTGCAACTCCACAAATTCATTGTTTTAATATCTCTACCTTCAGCTAAATTAAATTCCAACCCATTATATTTACAAGACAGCAAATTCCTGAGAGATTAATAAAGCATGTTCTGCAGGGAACTCTTAAAAGTTGAAATTGAATTGAAAACACTAGTTTCAAGAACTCTGGTGCGCAAATCGGGGCGAGGGATCCTAATCAGCTTCTTGGGAAAAAGACACACAAGGCTCAGTACCTGCCAGAAATGCAGGAGCTGGTGTCCTCAATTCTGCCAAACAATAGAAATACTCACCCTGACCACAGCTTGCTTTGCTATAATCCTAAATAAATGACAGCACTAAGTATAGTTCCAAGACCACAAAGCCGGAAAGCAATATGAGAAAAGGGAGTTTAGTTGATTTTTTTTTCCTAGTGATATGTTTCTTCAATAAAATAAAGATTAGGCTCGTTTATAAAGTGGTCTTTCCCAGTAATCACTTGTAATTACTGGACCATCCAGGCAAAAAGCTTTTTCACTTCCATTCTTACTTGCATCTTTTTCAGGATGTAAGAAATGTGAAAATTAGCAATACAGGTACAAACAGTGTGCAGATTTTAAGGTACCTACATGTAAAGAAATTCTCAGCACTTAAGTGTAAGGAACGCATGGGTACCCAAAAGCACACAGCTATGCTGCAGTACAGGTGGCAGAAGTTTGGCCAGAACTGCAGTTTGCTAAGCTTGGGTACTGAACTCCAAGTAGTAACTTGAAGGTTCCTCTTTCTGCACAAGATGTCACAGCCCTCTAGCACATTTCATTAATAACATTATTAATTTAAACTCTCCATATTCTTTTTAATACAATTCTCAAGAGATGTTGATCCTTAATGCTAAACAGGCTTTTTAAATGCCGACCTTCTTGTACATAATCATTAGAAAAATAAATGAGTTTAGAGACTAGAAGAAACCTGATGCTGATGGAAAGGCAATGATATGTGAACAGGAAATAGGACTGGATCCAAGAACTCTCTTGTCATCATAAAAAGTAATCAAGTGGATGCACCAGAGAACAATGCTCTCTCCTCTTTTAGGCAATATTCTCACCAGAACAGTTTTCCATGACTGCTTCCAGAACTGCAACAGTCCAGACAGTGAAAGATGCAGATTAGCCAACACAAACTGAGTAGCTGCAGGAACAGCATAGACATTTCTTAACAGTTCTGGACCTTTTCTCCAGTCTTACTGAAACCTGAAATTATGCAAGTTTCTAGGCAAGAATGAAGCACTGAGAGATCACTCACTGCAGAGTGCATAACCACTCTGCACCCTACACAGGCTGTCAATACAGTTTCATGTGTACTCTGTGTTGTGGGCCTTACATAGAAAATCAGAGATTGTTTAGTATACAAATGTTAGAAGGCCCAAGGCTCTGCTTGCATGTCAAGGGAGGGCCTCCAAGCAGAAGGACCCCTTTAGCTGTATGCCCCTGCAGCAGACTAAGCATCTTTGTAAACTCCTCTGAACTAAAAAGTCTCACCTCCTGTGCGGTGAATGCAATTCTGCTTACACTGGGGAGCACACCTGGACAGCATCCAGAATATCACCATTTTCTAATTGCAGTTTCCTGCTCTGGAACCAGATCTAGCTGTCGCCTCAATGAGGAGGGATGGAGCTGTTTAGCACACAGCAAAAGCACCAGGACATACGGGGAATCACTACCTCATGGACACTTTGTCAGTTTCCAGCAACCACAGCCTCAGGATCTCTGCAAACATACCACTGCATCTCAAGATCTTTTTTAATGCACACATACACACACCCCCTCAATGGACCTGTCTTTCAAGAAACTGTACAAATTCACAGTCTACTCATTCTGGCCTCACTAATGTTTCGGCACGATTGAGACCCAGAATTCAACTATACTCGTGGGAAAAAGCAGCTCCTGGATTATAACTGTCATCAAGTTCTTCTATTTGGAGAAGTGGCTTACTGCCTATTTACCCTTTCTTTATGATATCAGAGATGTCTATAAACATTGCCTCCCCATACCATTCAGCTGTCTCTTCTTCAGACTGAAGGGTTGTAACTATTTAATCCCTTATTGTATGGAAGCAATTGTTTTCTTTCATTTATCATGTCATACATCCCTGTATCTTCTCTGGTTTTACAATACTCTTTCTGAGATGATGCAACTAGACATGTAGCATTAAAGGCAACAGCAAACCTTGCATTTAAGCACTGTAAAAATGAGATCTTTCCTCCTTTTTCATACACTAAACATATTGACAGATGTCTGGATTGACATGACATTATCAAGATGAATCTTCTTTCCCTTTTCTGAGCACTGATGGTATTTTAGGGCCTATCCATGCATCTGTACTGTCACGTGACTTCAACTATAATATCAACACTGAATTAATTTCACCTGCCATTTTAGTACCAATATCAAAAGGGATACTATCATTTTCCCGGGTTTAATACACACTCTTAATATTTGTCTCTGCATCAGCCCATCCATAGCATATGTAGTTTATTCAGCTAAACACAAGCATGAAATTCCCTTGTAATCTCTGCATTCTCTTCCTCCTCTTATTCACTGCCAGCAGTGCTAACAATGCTCCTTTATGAAACTTACTCCTGACAGTTTACAGAATGATTACTTCATTTTTAATTGCTTCATCTCTATTAGAGTAAAAAATCATATACAGGAAGACTAGTAAGTAGGTGCTGTGATAAGCTACTAAGAACATAGAAAACAGATGCTTCTTCCATCTAAAAATCTCTAAATCATCAACAAGAAGGAGAAGAAAACAGCTCTGCAAACTCACACCCCCTGTATCAACAGTTCCTACTGACTCTTGGATGCCATCTTGCTTCCCTAGACTCTGCAATGCCAAAGGATGATGTGCTCCTGTGAACAAATTCTTCTTCTATTGCTCCACCAAAACACAGACCAAACCCAAACCACTATTCAAAGATTCATGTTCTTCCTGCCGTTTGTCCTTACAAGCAACAAAGCTGTACAGTGAGACTGCATCTACACACAAGGACTCATCAGTTAAGGCTTCCTAGACTTCCTGCTTTGTGTCTCTTCCTCAGATAGCAGGAAGCTACCTGCATCCTCGTTAATTATGGCAATTACTAGAGTCACCTTACCAGGCTGCCAGCGAGACAAAAGACAAGTTCTGCACTCTGACCAGCTCCAACAGGAGATGAGCCAATCTCTTCTCATTCAATTGCAGATACTCTACTTATGTCCCCAGGGTCTTTTGGTTGGACAGTCTGCACTTCAAAAAGTTTTGCTGCACTCACACTAAAAAAAAAAAAAAACCAAAACCAAAAAACAAGCAGCAGCAAAACCAACCTACTCCAGAGTCAAAACCCAAACAATAACAAGATTTTAAGTACTGCGTACTTTTTTTTTCCTTAGAGCTTGACAGCTGTTTGGGCTCACATTTTAAGTTTAAAACTCAAAATGCTTCTTTTCTTATTAGAAGGCTGATATCCTCACATAATCACAAAAATTCAGAACCCAAGTTTTAAGCGAATAAACATCACAAGCTGGCAGTATTAAAAAAGATGAACTGATGACATGCCAAAAATGGTAATCAACATGGGGTATAAGGAGGAATATTCTGTCCTTACTGAATGTAGGTTTTCTCACTTAATAAAAGCTTACATTTCTAAGCTTCTGTGAAATCCATCATGCTGCCTCATGGTTGGAGTTCTGACTGAAGAATTCTGGAGCAGCATGCTGCAGGGAACATAGGGCCCACCACCTACTGAACCTAGGGGTAATTAATTCACAAGGACACTACAGGGCTATTTGTAACAGACTAACACACTTTCAGAAACCAGGACCATTTTTTAATGTAGTAACATCT
Source organism: Zapornia atra (assembly GCA_013400835.1). Taxonomy (NCBI): domain Eukaryota; kingdom Metazoa; phylum Chordata; class Aves; order Gruiformes; family Rallidae; genus Zapornia; species Zapornia atra. The sequence continues at coordinate 6,953 of VZTU01031311.1, read as the reverse complement.
AGCACTGTGATGCAATCCTCATCACAAGAAAGGCAAAATGGTGAAGTAATTTGATTTTAAATGTGCTAATTCACTTGTTTTTTCAGTGCATGTATCTGAAGAGAATAAATTTCTGGCACTGCAGTATTCCTATGACTTCACAGAATCTTGTGCTGGAAATTATAATCACATTAAGGCATTATTTTGTGTGGCCAAGGAAGCTATATCAAGTTTCTCTGGTTGTAACAGCCACCTCTGAATCAAAAGTTTACCTAGGCAATTCAACAATGCTTCCTATTGCAGGATGAACAAATTCAGTATTTTTTACCTCCTGCAACAGAATTCTTCTGAACTTCTGCTCACTGATCCATCTTTGGACAGGTAATTTCCAGTGAGTCACCAATATTTGTATTTCCCTTTCAATGTGGCTGATTACATCTTTCATTCAGAAAAAACTGCTTGCAATACCGGCTACGTAGATTCTGCCGAGGAGGATTTGTATCCCTGAGCAGCTCTCATCCAGGTCTTCAATCAGGTCAGATTCTTCAACTCCCAAATGTATTTATATCAGAAGCATGCTCATACAGGGAAGGTTGTCTCCCAGAACAGATTCCATTTGCCATTGCCATTTAGATTTGAATACTGTGCTTAACAGGAACCTAGCCACAACAATTTCCTTGGGTGAGGGTCTCAAAATTTGATTTAGGTTTCTTCCTAAACTACTATATTGATGCACAGAGAAGAAAGAAGCAGCAGAACTCTCACTTCCAGAATAAATGATCCTGGCTGTGTATACAATAGCAAGTAGAGCATCATTGCAAGAGCTGGTGGTGAAGACCAAGAATTCACACTACATCAGGTGTTTTACTTCAGACTAGCCTCTCTGGACTGAAAACCCATTGGTTTGAGTGCATCTTCCAACCTGTTTTCACCTGAAACATATGAAGTTCATGTGATCTGTGACCACTTTGAAATGCAAACCTACATAAAGTTAAGTAGTGGTGACCAAGACATACTTAAAAAATTCACTTCCAATCCAAACTCTTAACGCAGTTGCATGCACCCTACACCATAGTTGACCTGTCACTCACAGTTTTTCCTGTATTCAGCTCTATGTTTACCTTGAAACCACTCTCAGACCCCTCATCCTTGTGCCTAATCTGCTTCCCAAAATGAAGGAGGGGTAGTATTGCAAGACATAAGCTGCTGTGCTGTCAGAGGGTGTAAAATGTCAAGGATATGTCAACAGCTGATAGACAACTAAACAGACAGCCCAAATAATTGTTATAGTTACATGACAAAAGACAAAATTCCTATGATGAGAAGGATGCTTACCAAACAGTAACAGGGCAAGGCTACTGTTGTGGTTTCAAGTGGCAGCGTTCTGGTAGAGGAGTGGGGGCTGCAGGGGCGGCTTCTGCAAGCAGCAGCCAGAAGCTCTCTGCAGGCCCCACAGAGCAAACACCAGCCGGCTCAAGGCCAGACCCATCACTGACCAAGGCCGAGCCCATCAGCGACGGTCACAGCACCTCTGGCAATCACATTTAGGAGAAAAAGAACCACAAGCAGCCACTTTTCGCCATCAGAGAAGGGAGTGATAAAATGTAAGGAACTGTGCAGACACCAAGGTCAGTGAAGGGGGTGGGGGTGGGGAGGAGGAGCTGCTTTTGCCAACAGAAAGATTCCCCCTGCAGCCCATGGAAAAGGACAGGGAGCAGAGATCCCACCTGCAGCCCGTGGAGAGGCCCCACACTGGAGCAGGTGGAGACATACAGAAGACGCCGTGACCCACTGTGGAGCAAGCCTCTGCCAGCAGCCCATGGAGAGAGATGGAGACACAGAGAAAGAGACCTACACCACAGCACGTTTCCTGGGGAGGACTTGTGACCCTGTGGANGGGAAGGGAGTGAGCAATGTGTGTGTGTTTGGGTGTGCGCGTCCCAACTAAGAAAGAAAAGAACTCTGGAGGAAGTGACCGAAACCCCATTTCCCCAGTCCCTGCCCCCCCCATGCCACAATGGGGGGAAGAAGGGACCGAAATTATCACTGAAGTGAAGCCTGCTAAGAAGGGAGGGGTGAGGGGAGGTGCTTTAAGATCTGGTCGCTCTTCTCACTACCCCACTCTGGTGTCACTGGGTGTGCAGTGCAGTGTAATGAAGTAGAGAGTTTTCTTTCCTTTGTTCGCTGTCGAGTCTGTTCTGCCTGTGATGCTGATTGTGGAATGATCTCTCCCTGTCCTTATCTTGATTCCTGAGCCTCTCAATATCTATTTTCTCCCCTGTCCAGCTGAAAAGGGGAGTGACAGAGCGACTTTGGTGAGCATCTGGCCTCCAGTCAGGGCCAAACCACCACAGCTACACAGACCTTTGTTGCTCCTATTGCAGGTGATACATCAAGCACCTGTACATGCACAGAGAAAAAAATCCAGGGTTCCCAGTATGGATCTCCCCCTACCTTATCTTATTCAAAGGACAGCAGCTACCAGTTCACAAAGTTTCAGTGAACTAAGAGTAACATTTAAACACATGCCTCCATAATGCAATTTCTATTGTAAGAATTATCATTTCCTATGGCCTGCAGATACAAAAAAACATAACAGGCAAATGGCAATGGATAGACAGGATCTGAAGTCAAACAAAGCCATTAAGCAATAGTGATAGATCCTGTATCACTAGATCCTTCCAAACCAAACACGTCCAATTAAATTAAAGGGTCCAAAATAAAAGGGAAGGTCTTAAAAGCAAGTTGTTCAAGAAAAGTTGTTCAGAAACATTTTTTTCTTTTAATATCACTTGATGTTTTTAAGAACCCTACAATTTGGCATATGCAGCTTTCCCAAGTCAAGAAAGACTGCCTGAATGATGGCTATCCAGAAGTTGAATTCAAGACCATTCAGAAAACAAGAAATTCCAAAGTTTCTTCAAGGCCTGTTCACCCAAAATTTGAAAATTTAGTTCAATTCCCAAAAAAACAGCTCTTTTTTTTTAGCTTTTGTGTGCATAGACAAGTAAAACAGTTCATGACATCTAAGAAATGTACAAAGAACAAAAAAAAATCCAAACTTACTATAGCTGAAAAAACAACTCCAGACAAAGAAGCAAGGATTCTAACACCCTGAGAGTGTAGTCTCTCTCTTGGCTTTTCAATCCGCATATTCATGCTTAACTTTAAAGAAAATACAAATATAAATCACTAAATTTGATATGGCTTTCATGCAAGAAGTGTTTTCTGGCCTTCCAAGTTGGACTATACTCTTCATTACCTGCCCGAGAAACATTCTTACATGTAACTAAGACACTGCATAGTTCAGCATACAATTTAAGGTTAAGCTATTACATTTAAAATGCTAAATACAAAAAATTATACAGGTTGTCAAATTCATTTTACAAACTCTCAGAGCTATACAAGACCTCTTTTTTTTTTGTGGTCACACTGATTCAAATTTCTACATCATCCTCTAAAGGAGCTGTTAAAAGCTCTACACATCAGGTTGATACATGCAACTGTTCAGTGTAAGATCCTTATCTAGTGTAGAGGATGCCACTGAAGAAGTATATTGTGAAAGCCTATTCAGAAGCTTAAAATTTGCATTGCAAGTATCGCATATGAAAAGTTTAAGCATTGCTATTGTTTCCTCACAAGTTCTGCAAGCAAAAATTGTAAGACTGGCTACATGCCACGCTTTTCACAAGATGCATCACGCTGTAATTTCTTAGATTAAGCATAGCCTACTGAACCTCGGCCAATCAACATGAGTCTATGTATGCACTTTAATCTGTCCAGACATATGCAGTAAGAACGAAGCAGAAGGTTGCAGATACACCACAGGATTACAAAAACCTACAAATCTACATTGATACAGCTGTGTTTGCATAGTATGTTCTTTAGGAGTTAACTTGTCAATGCAACAATAATGAACCGGATGAATTAAAAGTGCTTCTAAATGAATGAAGATGGATTATTTTCTAGAGGTTGAACCTGATTTAATTATGTTAATTAAAAAATAACAACAAAACAAACCCACACCACACAACAACTAACACTGTAGTTATATCAATATAAAAAATATAAAGGGCACCAAGGTCAAGAGCCTCTTTTACATCTTAAAGATACAGGGCCTAATGCAAAACCATCTATTACAATGCAAAACCAGATCAGAGCACCATGGAAGATACTCTTCTAAGACCAGTGCTTCATCGAATGGCATTAGCCATAAGTCAAGGATCACACTGAAAGCAGGGCAAATCCTACATAGGCTCTCAGTATCTATCCATGCAAGCTTCTGGAGCCATAGTCTTAAACTGGCTTCAGCTGACTTGGCATTGAGCAGGTTTTGAATATTTTCAATAATGTGCTGATTTTAGCAGGTGCTGCCCATGTTCAGTATTTCTTGGGATCAGCTCCTTAAAGGAGAAAAAAGCATCCCCATCAGTGTCATCCCTACCCAGGAAGAATCTGGAAAAGAACCTTCCTATGCAGCTCTGGAAAGAACTAGCTGAGGGTAGACTCCTCACCGGGGCAATGACTCCAAGTCCATACTGCAGCAAACCTGATCTCAGTGATCCTAATCTCTTTCCATTCAACTTCCTCATTTAGGCCCACTGCAAACCAAAACTTTGTCTAATGATCTGTCAAGGGACTACTGCAGCCAGACACAACTGCAACCTTCGCCCTGCTGTCTGCTTCACACCTAAAGGCAGAGGAGAAAACCTCACTGCCTGAAGGCAGCAACACAGGTGCTCAATGTGAGGAACCAGCAAAGGAGCCTTCTGCTTAAGTTTGAAGCCCACATAGGTGCAAGAACCCAACATAAATGCATAAACCACAAAACTCCTTGACATGTAGTTTTTGCTACTGCTGTTATGAAAATAACTTACGTCTATAGGGTAACGTCTATATTACAAGTCTTGCATAAATAAATAGTGGGACCATCTTTACACAAGGGCAGACTGTGGCAACAACTTGGTCCTCCAGACTGAAAGTAGGTTCTAGACAGCTAGTTGCCCAACTCACCACCACCAATTCTTTTTGTCAGAGCAGATTTTCTGAGGTGCTTGAACGCACTGTTCATTGCCAAGAAGAGCTATTCCATTTACCACCATGAACAGTGGCAAAGGAGGACCAATCTCCTGCGTTCAGTGAAGAAGGAGACTGGAAGGAAAAGTACTCTGCACAACTGCATGAGAACATATTTGAACTGCCAAGCAGAATTTCTTTTCTTTCCAAGTTATACACAGATGCAAAAAATTAAAAACTTTCCTATTCTTTCTCTTTTAGTTTAAAAGAGTCGATGCCAGTTGCAACAAGTATTCCAAAGATCAAGGGACTCCTGTTGTACAAGAAGTATAGTCACCCCAGTAACAAGTGCTGGTCAGTGATAGATGAAGGCACTGTGAGACTGTTCCACAGACATCAGTGGACCAGCACCCTGTTTTAACTATTATCCCCAACCCCTCGCTTTCGCAACCTATGAAAAACAACTTGGCTAATCTATAACAAAACCTTTGTCTATATACGTGTGTGTGTCACTATAACATGCACTGCAGGACTGATGACACCTTGACAAAGTCTATCTTCAGAGATACTCCCTGATAAACAGAAACATACTCCCTGATAAACAGAAACATACTCCCTGATAAACAGAAACAAAAACTGTATAAACATTCAGGATATCAGAATCCCAAAGATTCACTTTGTTTTAGAGATGGCTCCAACGAAGGCCACACAACAGAAAATAGGAAAAGGATCAACTGGAGAAAAAGAAGAGTAAGGGGAAAAAAATGGAGCTATTTAATCTCCTCCTCCTTTGTATTTTGTTAATACAAAAACACACTCTCAGTTTCCAAGGCTTATTAAATTTATTGTTCTCAGAGTGGTTGGTCTTCCACACAACAGCCCGTAGCAGTCACAAAGGTTAATGCAAGCATTTAAGAAAGTACAGGATGGCTAGTTTCATCTGGATATAAGTTTATAAAGGGAAAAAATCTTAAGACACAGCTCCAGGCTCTCAAGGAGCTACAAGGCTGCACTTGGCACATAATGAGTTTATTATCAGTATTTCATTAACTAGTTTCTTAAAGAGAAGTCTACCTACTATTTCTGCCACACAGAACTCATTTTGTATTCTCTCTCCGTAATTTGAATTCAGGAAGGAAAGCCTAAAGCATTATTTTTTTTTACAAAGCTGAAAACCCCCAAATAATTCTAAGCTACATGGTCACAAGGATATATCATTTAAGTAAATACTCTGCATATTCTGTATTAAGTTAATTTCATTATCAGAGGAGGAAAAGTCAGCCATTGCCTTCAGCTCTCATCTCAATACTCAAATCTTCAAATCAATTCACTAAAAAGCGCATTTTCCTGGGATTTGGTCGACTGGTTGATGCACAGCTCTTGACAGCCTACACCCACGCTCATCTGATGAGAAGGCACCAAAAAGCCTAAGTTTCTGACTCCACATACTTCCTGACCGGTGGCACCAGCAGGGAGCAGGGGTTGCCAGAAAAGCCCTGCTCCTCATTGCCCCAGCTGACTCCTCGCAGCTCTCCACGACGAACGAGGGAGCCGAGCCCAATTTACTGGCTAGCGCTGAAAGAAACCGAACCCGAGAGACGGACGGGCCCATTACGCTCCCCCGCTGTCACGTTAAAACAAAAAACCCCAAGGGGTAAGCAGGCACCGTGTTTAAATAAAGCCGCCAGCTCGTTACCTAGCCGTGCCGCTGGGTCTCCCTGCCGAGGGCCCCGCGGCGAGCCCGGCACCAGCCACGACCCCAGCCCGAAGTGCGCGGCTGCGATGCGATCCCCCGCGGGCGAGCAAAGCCAATATTCATTAAAGAGCAATAAACGTTACCCCTGAATACCAGCTGCCCGGGCGCTGGGCCGATCCCGCCCAGGGTGACAATTTAGTTCATTCAAGCGTACCCTATGCTCATGCATTTAGGAAAAAAACAACGACCCGGGTCACGGCTT
>VZTU01031296.1:288-16427 GCA_013400835.1 Zapornia atra | reverse complement strand
AAAGAAATTATGAGGGAAATGGCATTCCTTTCAAAAAGTCACTTGCTGACCTCACCTTGTTGCATACTCTGTCTCTTCTCCCAAGTAACAAGTGATAGACAAGAGGAAATGGCCTCAAGTTGTGCCAGGGAAAGTTTATACCGGTTATTAGGAGCCATTTCTTCACCAAAAGGGTTTTCAATCGTTGGAACAGGCTGCCCAGAGAAGTGGTTGAGTCACCATCCCTGGAGATACTTAAAAAATTATGTTGATGTGGCACTTAGGGATGTGGTTTAGTGCTGGAGTTGTCAGTGCGAGGTTAACAGTTGGACTTGATTTGTAAGTCCAACCAAAGTGATTCTATGATTCTATGATCTTCTTTATGAGCCATGAGACAGGCTGCAGTCTGACCCAAAAGGAACATTTGTCTCAGAATTGCTGCATATGCCCTGACTGAGCAAAATATGGAAATAAATGCCTAGCATCAAGACTGGTACATGAGATAAAAGAAATCCATGGGACTACACAAGCTATATTACATATGCAGAGGAACTACATGGCATCACACACCTGGTAACAGGACAGCAACATTGCAATACAATCTTCTTCAGATAAATATTTTTTAATTGGATGTTTTGTCTCAAGTGAAATAGGGGTGTATTTTGTTTTGGTTTTTAATTTTATCAGAACTTGACAAATTACATTTAGTCCCCCAAATGTGATCATCAGTTTTAAAACCTAGCTGATCCTAATCCTCTTCTGTAACTCTGCTTTGCCCTGAATATCACCCTGACCTCTGTGTGACAGTGCTTTAAAAACATACAACTGCTGAACTCATTACACTGCAGACTCCAGCATGAGTATGTATCAGCTGTTCTTGCTAGCCTGTAATGCTGAAAGATCACTCAACCCATAGTGCTTGAGTGTATGAGACAAAAAAATATAACTGTAAAATAATAATATAATGCTATTTTTGGCCTGGTGAGAGTGTTTCCTGGTATTATCTAGGTTGGAGATTCTGTAGGAAGCATACCAGAAACAGCTGGAGCTGCATTCAGCCTCATGAGAAGGAGGGGATGTATGATGGGGACAGAATGAATGGACACAAAATCAAAACAAGAGCAAAACAACATTATCATGCTTGTGCTTTTAGTCAAATTAAATTTCCCTTTCTTTACACATGGAAATTCTCTTCCTGAATCCCACCCTACAGTATGGATTTTCAAGCCCCTTGTACAAAAATGAAAACCAACTTATTTTTGATGTACATTCTAGCAGTTGAATACCTATTAAAAATTGAGGCTGATGATTCTAGGCTAACAATTAGACACAGAAGGGAAAGGTTCATGAACTGTAAGCTGTCAATTTTACCGGCAGCTATGGCAGAGCTGTTCCATATGAAACCCTCCCATCACAGCAAATCAAGTCAACCTAGAGCTCTTTGCCGCCTCACCATTCATTATGAATAAAGGAAGGATAAAGAACACAGAGACAGCGAAGGCAGAGATGATGAACACAGAGACAGTGCTAAAGAAGAGGAGCATTTCTCACAACCCACCACTTCAGGCAAGTCAGGTGCCGGTTCTGTTGAGACATCCCATGGCTGGGGGGGGTGGAATTTGATGATGTTCCTAACCATTCTGTGATGCTACAAGTTCGCTCTCAGACCCATCTGTCTCTGGACTGGCCTCAGTAAAACGAAGGTGCAGCACACCAGAAGGACCTCAGAAGTGAGGAAAGGAGAAGGAATAGCAAAGGAAGCAATTCATAGGAAGTGTTTAGCCACCTCCAAACCAGGAGAACTAGCAATCCTCAGGCCACTGTGGATAGTTACTGTGTCTTGCAGGTAACAAGCAGTGCCTGCCTACCTTTGGGGTTCTCTGCGTAGCTAAGCACGGACAGTTGCAAACAGGTTCTGCCCACTGTGCAAGCTAGCAGATAACCACAACCACAAGAAGACATGTTCAAGAGAGGAGGGAGTCCTCTGTGGACTGAAAGAATGGTTTTACAAGCAAAGTGCTGTGGAAATGCCAGAATGAGCTAAGAAAGAAACATAGATTTCTTGTGAAACACACCAGATCTTCAAGTAACTGCTGCCAATTCTAGGCTTCATAAACTGAATTATGACCACAAATGTTAACTAGACCTGTGCTTTATTTTCTTCCTGCAAACATCAATTGATCAAATTCGAGAGCCCTGAGGACTTGGGAGTGTTGATTAATGACAAGCTCAACACAACCCAGCAATGAGAGCTTACAAGCCAAGAAGCCAACTGCATCCTGGGCTACAAAGAAAACAGCGTGACCAAGGGATATGATCCTACCCCTCTACTCTGATCTGCTGAGACCCCACCTGGAGTACTGCATCCAGCCCTGGGGTCCTCAATACAAGACAGACATAGAGCTGTTGGAGTAAAAGTCCAGAGGAGGGCCATAAAGACAGTTGGGCTTGTTCAGCTTGCAGACGACAAGGCTTTGGGGAGAACTCATAGCAGCATTCCAGTACCTGAAGGGGCCTACAGAAAAGATGGGTTGGGACTGTTTACAAGAGCAAGTAGTACCAGGACAAGGAGTAATGGGTTTAAACTTAAAGAGGGCAGGTTTAGATTAGACATTAGGAAGAAATTCTTCCCTGTGAGGGCAATGAGGCCCTGGCACAAGCTGCCCAGAGAAGCTGTGGCTGCCTCCTCCCTGGCAGTGTTCAAAGCCAGGTTGGATGATGGGGCTTTGGGCAACCTGGTCTAGTGGAGGATGTCCCTGCCCATGGCAGGGGGGTTGGACTCGATAATCTTTTGAGGTCCTTTCCAACCCCTAAAATTCTGTGATTCTGTGATCTTTGAGGTCCCTTCCAACCCAAATCAGTCTCTGATTCTATGAAATTTTAACTGTGTCTATGATATGCCATTAATATGACTTTATTATAAGAGATCACAAAAGCTAAATGATCATGTCAGCTGCATGGCATAAACTGGGGGTTTTCTGCCAAAGTACTTGACCGTGGTGAGGGAAATGCTTTTATTAAAAAGTGTTAAGGTGGAGGGTGGGGAAAAGAGTTAAACAATTTTATGTAAGATTCTTATGTAAATTCTAATTCTTGTCATTAAAGCGTTTGATTAGTAGATCCAACACAGGAACCTAAAAAAAACCCCACAAACCTGCAGCCAAAATATCAGACTAGTGGTGTTCAGAAGGATCAGACAGATATATCAGAAAATTTTATGACTTCATCATTTTATTTCCTCCAGGAGAGAGCTAGTAGTTGATTGCCGATCTAGATCTAATATTTTCCCAGCCTACAACAGTACAGGTGCCAATCCTTACTTCTGTGAGTAATTTCAAGAGAGTAAATAGTTTCAGGCATTTCCAGAAATGGGCACATATGCATCATCCTCTCTGTGCTTTGTGCTTTCAGCAAGTTTCACTACTAGAATAACATTGATTTTTACAATGCGACACAGAAACACAAAGGCAGGCATCATCAGTATGCCTCAGGCTTCCTTACAGAATTGAAAGGAACAGTCTTCTCAGCAAAACTCTCCTTTGCTTCCTTTGATTGATTTTTTAATGATTATTATTTTTGAAAATAAAACACAAGAAAAGCAATTTTTCATTCAAGGTACAGTGTCCTTGCCTCAGTTTCAGAGGGTGTTCTCAGCTGTTGCCTGTGCTTCAGTACACCTCAGTGAATCTTCATAGCACTAGCAGAAAAGGACCTGCATGTCAGTTTTAACAATTTACACAAAGTATACAGCAAAATGAAGGACAACTATTCTGTTTCCAGATGATCTCAAGTAGTTTATTATCTCAATGTCTTTGCAGCCTAGATTTCTCTAATGTGAATGGATGAAAATGTAAGAGGGCACAATTAGGTGGGCTTTAATAGAAAAAAGCTTCTGTGGTTCACCCACAGAAAGCACAGAGGGGGCAGTGGTGATTAGAGCATTGAAGCAGAGTAGAAGAGGATTTTTTGTTGCTGCAAATGGTCAGTACCTCTCACTAGAGTTCGTGAGATTTTATAAAGATTCAAAAATTTAAATTAAAGGTTTGTCTTTCTTTCTTTGTTTCTTTCTTTCTTTGTTTCTTTCTTTCTTTCTTTGTTTCTTTCTTTCTTTTCCTTTCTTGCTGAATGGAAGGAAATTTATAATAAAATTTAAAAAAAACAGAAACTAAACCCAAAGACTTTACATATATGTAGATATATGAAGAAATATCCTTGTATAGACCTGAAACAGTATAGATTAAGCCAGTTGCTGAAAAATAGTATTAAATTCAGACAAGTTGCAAAATGGCAAGGCAGACTGCCACCACCTTTCTGGGCGAGTCATAGTAAGTTCCAACTGAGCAACAAGAAGCGATCATTGCACCTGAGCTGGGGAAGTGGGCAGTGAGATACCTAACACAATATTAACTCCAAATAAGTGGGATATGACTAAACCATCACATCCTTCTGTAAATGCTTTATCTTTGTAGCACGTCTTTTGTTTGAATTCATAAGTGAACATAAATTAGACCTTCATGAGGAAAGAAACAAACCAGACAGAATCATATTAATGAAGCATCTAAATAAACCCAGCATTGTTGTGGCACCTTAAAATCGTTTATGCTCTCCACTTCTCTGCATGGCTAAATTTTAGTCATGAATCCTTAACTGAATTGTGTTATCAGAATAGAAAACTAGGTTTCCAGTGCTATCACTCATTGTCAGGACAATAGAGTCTTTTGGGAAATAAGGAAGATGGGACAAGAGAGTAAGATAAATGCCTGTTATTAAATTAAAAGATAACCCAAAATGTCATACCTAACCCCGGTTTCTGCCCAGTTATTCATAACACCTTAATTTCTCTCTAGAGTCTCACAAAGGCATCAGCTGACCTAGAAACATTTTAATCAAAGATGTGATTAAGCTGGTTTAAGAATGAATTTGGTTTACCCTGTCTTTTCATTGACAGATCAAATTTGCTTTAAGTTCTCTTCTACCAGGACCAAGAAGGCCCCTGCTCCCCTCAGCCAATCTCTCCCATTGCCTTTATCCTCAGTCTTCACCTCTACAGACATAGCTCTTCCTGCAAGAAAGACTGTACTTATCTGATACCTAGCCCTAGAGACACAGAAAGTCCTCAATCATTATACTTTTTAACTGTAAATCTCTTTACCTTCCTAACGCTGCACTTATGGTTGCCAAGGAAATGTTTCAACCTTGATGGTTTAGGGCAGTTCAGCTACTAATCCAAACTTAAGTTTTACCAGGATTCACAAGCTAGCTGCTCTTGGTGCCAGGCGTCACCTAGCAGGTGTCTCCTTAGCCCCTGCAAGTGACAGGCCTCGTTTCTCTTCTATTCAGTACCTGAATGGCTACAGCCCTCACCTATGGCAATTCCTTTGTAACCTCCTTAAGAGAGACTGACCTAGCTGCTAGGAAATAAGGTGCTCTGGAATGGGTACAGCACATTTTTTCTGGAGCAGTTGTCAATTTTTTATGGAAAAATGACAACAGAGGCAGAGAAAGTGTAAGTGTGACCATAGCACTCAAAGCTTAATAATAGAAAGGCCTGGTGCCCATATTCTTTTTCATTGAACTTCCTGGTTTATGCTAAATACACAGTAGAACAGGATCTGGAACCCACCATTATTGACTATGATGTGTTTAAAAGGAAACAGGATTCCTTTACCATTGCTCAATCTTTTCAAGTTGGTGGTTATAGTTCAGGAAGATGCTTGCAGCTGTGAATACTGGACAGATGGAACCGGTTCCGGATTCCAAGGTCCTGGCATTTGGTCTATGAGAACAATCCATCTTCTCAGCCTTTCACCCAAATATATAGAAGGTGGCTTCCCTGTTGGAGGTTTGCCTTTTGCAGACCCCATTCCTAAGCACCAAGGGTCACATCAGTAGCTCTCAGAGAGATGGACCCATGTTATCACCAGCTCTCTTAACACTGTTAAGGAATAACTTACAGACACACCACAAGGGTTGTGTGCACACAGGACCAGTTAGCTTTGGCACAGCATCATGCAAATCCTGTGATATTGCTGCTAGACTCCAGGCAGCAATGCTGAGACACTTACTAGGTCAGGAAATTGCTGTACTGTGTTTCATTGCACCCAAGGTAGGCATGTCCTAACTTGTTCTATACTTTTCATAATAAGCTGAAGAATCTCACTTGGACTTTGTAAATTCCATTAAATACTTGGCTCAAAGGTGTAAAAAAAATAGTTGTTGATTGACACTCAGCAGCAGATGAGAGTGAGATGTCTGGAAGTATTCAGCCTAGAGACAGGTGACAGCAGCCTTCCAGTACCTGAAGGGGCCTACAAGAAATCTGGAGAGGGGCTGTTTATCACGTAATGTGCACTTGCAGCCCAGAAAGCCAACCATGTCCTGGGTTGCATCAAAAGCAGTGCGGCCAGCAGGTCAAGAGAGGTGTTTGTCCCTCTCTGCTCCCCTGTTATGGGATCCCACACAGGGTAAGGCATCTGGGTCTGGGTACTTCAGTAAAAGACAGCCATGAAGCTGTTGAATCAAGTCCAAAGGATGGTCATGAATATGATGAGATGGCTGGAGAAACTCCCCTATGAAGACAGGCTGAGAGACTTGTGCTTGTTCATCCTGGGGAGGAGAAGGCCCTGTAGAGACTTATAGTAGCCTTCCAGTACCTGAAGGGGCCTACAGAAAAGATGGAGAAGGACTGTTAGCAAGGTCAAGGAGTGCCAGGACAAGGAGTAATGGGTTTAAACTAAAAGAGGGCAGATTTAGATTAGACATTAGGAAGAAATCCTTCCCTGTGAGGGCAATGAGGCCCTGGCACAGGCTGCCCAGAGAAGCTGTGTGTGGCCCCTCCCTGTCAGTGTTCAAGGGCAGGTTGGATGGGGCTTTGAGCACCATGGCTAGTGGAGGATGTCCCTGCCTGTGGCAGGGGCTTGGGACTAGATGGGCTTTGAGGTCTCTCTTAAACCAAACCAGTCTGTTATTCTGCAATTTTGTGATTCTGTGACTCTGACCTTCCCCTTTGCAGCTACCATGTCTCTTTTGTGACATCATTTACATTCACACAGTTCTTTGTGTTTACATAAATAACCATAACTGTGGTGTTTAATGTGAACTAAGATTCTAAATTTGCCAAGGTTTTAACTGTGATTGTTTGCACACTTAAATGTCCAATCCTATCAGGAGGGCATTAGCCTCTGGGTCAGGTAGTGGCCATGTAGGTCAGTAACTACTTTAACTGTCCCAGGTAACTGTCTGCTAGATGAAAACCAATCTTTCCCAGAGTCAGTGCCCACTTTGTCCTGTTAAATCCAGCCCTTAGATATCGACCAAGCTAATGAATGACTTTTCAAAGCTTGATCTCAGATACTCGAGAGCTAGGGGGGAGGTCTGAAAAGCAAAATGATGAGTAAAACCTCAAAGGTTTGATAAGACATGGGGTTTATCTGGAAGGAACTTCCGCATTTTTTTCCTAATTACTGTGTTGTTGGTCTGCTTACAGTCGATAAGGCAGTAAACACTGCCAAGAGCCTTACACAATCCCAATGGAATTCAGATTGCAACTGGTAAAACAAATAATTTGCAATCACACTGCAAGTTGTAGTGTTGTGTATAGAGATGTCATTTTCTGACATACAATACAGTGGAAAAACCAAAATGTTATTATTTTAAATAAAGATATCATCCTGCATTGTCCCTTCTGTGAAATAATTAGTGGCTAGACTAATACCTCCCTGTGCAAACAGGAGGGTATGTATTCAGAACATAGCTCTGCAACCACCAGTTGCAGGAGGAAGGCTGAACAAATTTCAGCTGCTCTGTTTAGCAGCTTTGCTGACAGTAAGGTAATAAGTTTGTAAATTCAGCTTTTGAAAACATCCTAGATGGAGGTCTACTCTTTGTACTAATTCTAAAGCAATTATACAAACCAATTATTATTTTTAATTCAGCCAGCTTATTTAACAGTCTTTGCTTTTTACTTTATTAATTAAAACACTTCACAATTTTGGGGGAAAATATTTACATTTTCAATAATGATGATAGTTTACAGAACTGTTTTCCAAAAACTGTAAATGAAATGTAGCTGAAAACCAGATCCTAATTAGCCCCAGTGTACCTATGTACTTATAAATTATCTCTGATTCACAGTCCTAGGTAGCCAGCTTCACCTCAGAATATTTTCAGCCTTAGGATGACTTCAATACTTCTGCAAATCATAAATATTTTACAGTGTAAAAGCAGAATAATGCTACGTCATTTCACAGTTGTGTAAACATCCTCTGCTATGTGACAACCATTTCAACAGAATACCTCTCTCTACTGTTACTACACTCTTGTACTGCGTAAACATCTGCAATAAAGTCTATGATATGGCATGTAGTGCTATAACATGCTTAGACTGAAGAACATGCACAGCTAAGATCCTTTGAAATACATTTTATATCAGTTGTACTTTCATTAAAGCTGAACAAAGCCTCACAATAGCATGTGAATAGTATGGGAATAGCTTGGTAGTTTTGGCTCTGAGTTCATGAAATGCAGACTCACAAAAGAACTGTTCTGACATGTTNAAGCTGTTTTTCTCTTCCTGGCTGTGTTAAAACTATCTCTGGAAGTTGGAGTTAGATAAAACTCTCTTTGGTTTATCCACAAAGGAAATAAGCGTCCAGAAAAACCTCCGTAGCCAAAAGAATAACTAACTGTATTACTTGTTTCAAGCACATCCAACTGCAGATCTTGGAGACACTTAAGAATTTTAAAGAAGAGAACAAACATGCTTTGTGCATTCTCCTGCCCTGTGTCTGTGTTGTGGCATGCACCCCTTATTTTTACACCAGCCTTGCATGATGGCATGAAGCTGAAGTGCCATCCTGGCACAGACCTGCCGGTTCCTATTACAGGCGTTTTCCTCTCTGACAAAGGAAGATCTGTGGCACGTGTCCTCGTGACAGCTCTATGACTCTCAGATGTCCCACTGGCAGAAAGCAGCTGCATCACTAGTGAGCATTTGGTCTGATGAATCTGCTCAGTCTCCTGTATGAATAAAACCAAACATGGCAGGGCTGATATTGAAGTAACTTATTTGCCATTCCTTTCATATTGGTGGCTAAATGTTACGGTGCCGACAAACCCTTGTTCCTTTCCAATTTAAGGCCCAAGCTGCCTTCATTCTCGTATGTGCAAAACTTTAGATCAGCAGTGAAGATAAGATATGGCATAATGAGAACTATGATAACAAGTCTCTGCCTCAGAATGATGAAAGGAAGAGCTTGCCAGAGGCAGTGGCATGTAGTTGTGCTCTTAGAGATATTATTTCATCGTATTCCTCAACATTTTAGTTGCATTTGAACCATGTAGTTACTCCACAGGAACCAAAAGAGATTGTTTTTTAATGAGCACATAGCAGTGATAAATGGGGGCAACTATATTTTTGTACTGGCAAATGCTGTGGATTTGGTTTTTTTTAATCTCATTATTATATTTGTATATTAGTGTATGCAGACATCCCTCTCCCCATCTGTCACATAGGTACCTCTTCTCCTCCTCCTTATAAATACTCCATGCCAAAACTATGGCTCTGGTACAATAGCTGTAAATATTCTGCAGTTGGGACTCTGTAAATCCCAGAACACAGCGTAATAGGTTGATATACAGCAATTCCCTGTAAGCAGAGCTTGATGATATTTTTGCATTTAGTTTTTTTCTCTAATAGGCAGCAAATTCAATGAATCACATAGTTGGGGAGGTATTGAAACTGTTAAGAAATATTCAGGTCAAATTTTCAAAACTGGCTACATATTTCTGCCTCAAAATTAACAAATTTAATAAGACAAAGTTTAAAATAAAAAAAAAAGCACTGAATTTAAGTTGTCTATCCAGATTACAGTATCTAGATCAAAATACTCCATATATCACACTTGTCTTAATAATAGGGGTAAGTCTAATGAGCAATAGTCAACATGCATACTCAGTACTCCACAGTACAAGATGAAATATAATATCTCTATGTTAAGGTGTAGCTTCACTTATGTGGATTTTGTGTCCTTTTCAGAGTAGGCTTCTAAAACTTCTTGGACAGTGGCTCAATTTATCTCATGATTTTGTGTTCAATTTGACTTTCTTAAATAAGCCCAGCAAAACAGTTTGTCAACCATCACTTTAAAATTTGCAAATCTTATAGCCATTTTCTTTTAATTGATCATTAAACCTTTGCAAGAGAGTCTAGAGATTTCCTGGCTACATTTCTGTAGCTTTGAGATTTACCTCCTTTGTGGTTATTCAATGGAATGAAACTTCATGACTTGTAAATGCCAGGAGGTCTCCACTTCTGATGCATAGTCACCGCCTCCTCAGCAACCAGGCACACTAATACATAGCGTATTTTCATTACTCTGTCAATATATTCCACAAAGGGAAGTGAGGCCTAATACACAGGAGGAAACTGAAAACACGGGGAAGAAAAGAGAGCAGCTCAGGCCACCACCCTGGGGTGTGGCCCCCAGGGAAGTAGATCACACTGCCTTACAAAGTATCATGGATACCCAGTCCAGATCTGAACACCTCATGGCATGTGTGTGGACCAGAACTGCGGGTTCCTCACAATGTTCCTCCCATATTGAGGGAACTCAGCAACGTGTAATGCTCACACGATGCTCAGAGTATTACAAGAGCTCTCCTGGATTTCCCTGCATGACAGTAGTACTCCCAGGCTTATAGATCACAGCACCCCTGTCACAGCAGTTTATTTTTAGGCTACATGGAAGGGTATATGTAAGTAAATTATTTTAAGAAATCAGTTTCTGCTTTCTGTCTCCTTGCAAATAGGTAAAGTTCAGGATGCCTTCAATGAAAATTTGCTTTAAGAGCAAAACGCTACATCAATTCCATACAGACATGTCTTTGACAAACTTTCCCGCTCAGACTAGAGTCAGACTATTCCATCCATCCACTCGCTCACACATATACACATGGCACCTGATGCAGTCTTCACTGAGCAGAGGTGTAAATCAAGGAAGACGGCAGGCATTCTAGGACAAGACGAGGTGTTTTGGGTGAACACCTCTTCCTGACTGAAGGGAGGTGGGCAATTCAGGAACGTTGTCTAGAAGAACAATTTTAACCAATTCAAATAAACGCATCCTCCAGGCTATTGCAACTTCTGCCAGGAACTGATTCATCCATGGTATCCTTCTGAATCTGGGTGATGAAATCACGATGAAAAGGGTGAAGTCTCAGTGTTTTTCACAAAACAAAAGGTTTTTCCATGTTTCTTCTTCTCCTCCTTTTTTGCAACAGTGCATCAAGCCCCGGAACAGCTAAAGACTTCTTAATAGCATTGGACAGGTGTCTTCAGGCAGGAATATTTTTTTTCCTCCTTTTAATCAGAAAAAAATGTATTCTCTTGAAATTACATTCCTGAAATACTCATAGCATTGCAGGTAAAATCTAAACCAAGAAGCTTGATAGTAAAATTTAATTTAGGTCTTACCATGCTTCTATAAAATTAACATCCCCAATTCTTACAATAATCACTTCTAGAGTCTTTCACTTCTGGGAACTCCTACTATGTACACAAAATAACACCTTGTCCAAAATAATGCTGAACATACATCTTATCAAATTAAGAAATTTATCACTTTCATATCTGCTTTCATCTGCTAGCATAGCACTCCTCATATTATCTTGTTCTTTTTCCGTAACACAGGACAAGCAAATTAAAAAATGCAAAGAATGACTTATAAGACAAAAAAGACCCACAAGTTCTTAAGTACAAAATTAAATCCAAACTTATATAGATTTCTCAGATCTTAAAGAATTATCTGTGCAAGGATATTTGCATAATTATCTAAACACAGGTAAATGCTCTTTGTATGACAGAGACATACAGTACACATCTAAGTTTTTACAAATAAATCACATAGATTCTTGTTATTATATGAAGGATTATCTAGAAAAGAATCAGAGGACGAACTAACATGAATGCTGATTATTTTTAAAACTTTTGTTCTGCCTATGGAACCTTCTGTTATTCTCAGTGCCAAGGAAACAGAATAAAAGAATAAGACCTGTAAACAGAATACAATACTAATGTCTTTTGTCATCGTGAGGGCAATGATTCATTCAAAACACAAATTCATTTTTGACTCATAGAAAACCAATATGTTTTGCTTTTAATGTTGTAAGTCACACGACCTCAAAGTAATGATCATATTTAGCATTTTGGTAGAGCTTCTCACCCTGATGTTTTTAACTGTGGCATGTGTAATTAGTTGGTAGCTGTCTTGCTATGTGCACACTGAAAATGTGAGGTCTATGAGAGAAGAATCTTCTTATCCTCTCTAATAACTACCATAGTGGCATTGTGTCTCATTATAAAGACACTTTAGGTTATCTCCAGCATTCAAGCACCTCAAAACAATTAATGAAGATCAGTCATTATTACATTTGTTTTAGTTCTAAGGGAACTCAAGACTGAAACTAATTTTCTGAAGCTTTCAGGCATTTGATTCTGCCTAAAGAGACTTGGTTCAGAGCATATTCACACATGGATGTGTTCAGGCACACTCGACAAAAGCGTAAGCCAAAAAATGTTCTGCATTCCTCTGGGCAAGTATGTGGAAGTAACTGTTCTGTAAATATCCGACTTTCACAGCCTGGTGGGATTGCCATGATCCAGCCTGGGCAAGTATCAGCTGGTATGCATCACATATCTGGTAGTAGGGTGAATGGAAGCTGCCAGTTCCAGCCTTTTCTGAACATCGTTTAGGCCTCGCACATGTTCAAAAGAAGCCACTGCTGAAAGGCAAGGAGCTAGAGGAACAAGTCGGTGGACTCTCTATAGACTTTGTCAGGTTTCCATGCAGTGCTTCAGCTCTCAATTGTCCCAACTTTAGTAGAATCCAGAAACACAACTAAGAAGCTTACAAAACTGGAAAGTTTGCCGCTCAAAAAATCACTTCACTCTACAGCTGTAATGACACAGAAATCTTCATTGCTTTGTTCACCAAAGTGGATATCTAGGGGAGCTTAGACCAGTCATACTCAGACTTTTGGAAGTAACGAGCAGGCTGTTGTTACTTCTGAAACAAAACCTTATGTATACAAACACAGCTTCAATGCCCCAGTATACACTCTGCCACTTAGAAAAGAGAGACTGAGGATCTTATTTAATTACTCTCCAGGCTCTGGGAAAGCAAAACTGCAATAGAGGTTTCTTTAACAAAGGACTAATAAAAAGAGTGGCTGGCATTGCATGCACAGAGGAGAGTAGGATGTCTTAATTCTTAATAAATACTATCTTTACTGACCTGTGAAATGTAGGTCACCCGGACAGTTGTAGCACTCAGCATATTGGTCCTACCTTGCCTTTACTCATCTCCTTAGCTAAGGTTAGACTCTTAAACACTTGAAGATCTGATATTAAAGTTGGAGAGTCTATAAGTTAAGTTGTCCAGAGTCTTTTCTTCTTCAGGGAACACTTCCTAAACAATATTTATTCCATGAATTTGTACAGTTTCTTGTTTTGCAGAAATGTTTATTTCATTCTACACAGAAAAAGTTATAGCCTTGAATTAGGACTCTAAGCAAGAAAATTGTTTGATGGAACCTTCCTGTATTCTCCTGCTTGATTCCACCAGAAATACAATACAAAAGCTGAAAAGCAGATTTGTTCTTGCTTCTTCATTTACATTTGCCATTCTCCCTCTGTATTTGAAGGTTACAAAGCAAGGGAATATATCTTGTTATAACATTGTGATGTTTCAAAGTACAGTTCAAATGCTTATGGTGGTTTGACCCTGGCTGGAGGCCAGGTGCCCACCAAAGTCACTCTATCACTCCCCTTTTCAGCTGGACGAGAGAGAAGATCTACATTGAGAGTCTTAGGAGTCGAGATAAGGACAGGGAGAAATCATTCCACAATCCACTTCACAGGCAAAATGGACTCAACAAAGAATAAAGGAAAGAAAACTCTCTAATTTATTATACTACACTGAATACCCAGTGACACCAGAGTCAAGTAATGAGTGGCAAAAAGCAGCTGTTAACGTTTTTTTCCTCCTAAATGTGATTCCCAGAGGCACTGTGACTATCGTTGATGGGCTCGGCCTTGGTCAGTGATGGGTCTGGCCTTGAGCCGGCTGGTGTTTGCCCTGTGGAGCCTGCAGAGAGCTTCTGGCTGCTTCTTACAGAAGCCACCCCTGCAGTCCCCCCTTCTCCAACAGAACCCAGCCATGCAAAACTACAATTCTTTAACATATACCTATATTCTATTATAATTTTTTGTAAAACTTTCCCTTTTTGTCCAGGAGCTGCAGAAATTATTTTTGTAAATATTGTCGAATGTTAATCAAGAGATGAGACCATTTAATCTGTATTTTCTGTCATGGAAGGGAAATAACTGAATTATATATATAAAATTCTACCATTTCTGTGTGAAGTAGTGGAAATTCTACATGTGTGAAGCTAATATTTAAAAAGCATACATCATAATACTAGTAATTAACTTCTTCCCAGTTAAAAACACATAATAATATATTCCTATTTTTGAGAAAGAATGAACAAAATTTTGGTAACAGCTTCAGCGACTGGCATTCAGCATTTTCTCTTATACATGCTTTAAAAAGTCCAAGTAAGTTACAGATAGATTTAGTCCAAAATATAAAATAGCTTATGGCTTTTCAACCTCTTGGGCATGAACTGTGATTCTTATGGGTTTATCCTTTTTAATCAGTGTCTGATTTTTCCCTCCTGACACTTTGGGTAGAATCATGGGCTTAATAACATAATTCAAAAAAAACTCTCACTGGGTTTCAATAAATCTAAATATATTAATTGCCAATCTGTTCACTGCCCCAATAGGAAAAAAAAAAAAAGAAAAGGAAAATTACTATTCTATGTCATTGCTATAGTTATCTAGGTCTCAACCCATTGGGATCTCTCAGCCCACCAGCAATGTCATCTTTGACAGGAATCACGTCCAAGGCAATGCAGCCACAGGAAGGTTATTGGATTACTGTGAAATTACACAGCTGCTTACCAGTGGCTTTACCCAAAGCAGCTCCCAGATACTGCAAGATAACTCACCCTAAGTGAAGGTAAGACACTTTGTTTATATAGAGGAAGAGACAACAAAGACTGGACTAACTGACCTTACCCCAACATACCGTTTGTTGGCAGAGGCGATGCACATTGCTGGGGCCTTTGATCCTTTTATCTCATAGGAAATTCATATGAGGTAAGAAAGGGAAATTGGTCCCGCTATAGCACAGTTATTTACAATCAGTGGTGTGACTCTTCATGCTTAAAACCTCATGAGCTGTGTTTTCAAGAAAAAAACCAGTACTTTCCTGGACATGTAAGACAGCTGTAATGATATGAGCCTGCATCAAACAGGGTAATTTGATTAACTGTTTTACACAGATGTCTTGGTCTTTTGTGATAAAATAACATCACTTTTTTATCTTATGTGATAAAATAACACACAAAGGGATTCTTCCTCCTTCCTCCCATGGAAGCTGAAGGACACCTGGTAATCTGCCCAGACATGAAGTATAGTTTTGCATGCACTGTTTCCCTGCTTCTGTTTAGCTAGGGAACAGTGTTGCACTTTCCTTAGCATGGCTGTGAGAAAATAAAGATGTTGGTCATTTTAGGACATTTATGTGACAGTTATTCAGAGACTGCAAGTGGCAAAGCTCATCTGAGTGTATTTGTAAAGTTACAGGTTATGGTGCCACAGAAACAGTGTACCCGTCCAGCTCAATCATGAAAACAGACTGACTGCAGCAGCAGAATGACATTTTTAAAAATGCTCTAATTTTACCTTTTAATCATGGAACACTGACAGCTCTGCGCTGATTACTGAAAGACAATGCCACTTCCAAACATATCCAGGTTAAATATCTTCACCTACCTGTGCTCACAAGAAGGTCAACAAGTACAGCACTTAGTGAATGGCTTGTGTGCTTCTTTCTATCGCAGTGATAGAAACAACAGTAACATCCCTATGGGTGGGGATGAGGGTGAATGAAGGGGATCCAAAAGGACCAACGGACACTTCAACCCACCCCAGCATGTTAATGGGAACAGTGCAATGCACATGATGCCATGTGATGACTCAGAGGTTAGCTAAGTAGTCCTTTCCCCACCTACCATTCCCCAGTCTATAGTAACCC
>VZTU01031294.1:0-68371 GCA_013400835.1 Zapornia atra | reverse complement strand
AGCTCTTCTCCCAGTCTGTATCTATGGCTGGGATTCTTCCAGCCCAAGTGCAGCCCCTGACACTTGGCAGTGTTGAACCTCATTAGGTTCACCCAGGCCCATCTTTCCAGTCTGTCAAGATCCCTCTGGATTGCTTCCTTTCCTTCTAGGGTGTCACCCACACCACTCAGCTTGGTGTCATCCACAAACTTGCTGAGGGTGCACTCAATCCCATCATCGATGTCATTGATAAAGCTGTTAAAGAGCACCAGTCCCAAGACAGACCCCTGGGGGACACCGCTTGTCACCGGCCTCCACCTGGACACAGACCCATTGACCACCACCCTTTGGCTTCGGTCTGTTAACCGGTTTCTTATCCACTGGATGGTCCACCCATCAAATCCACATCTCTCCAGTTTAGAGATAAGGATGTGGTGGGGGACTGTGTCAAAGGCCTTGCACAAGTCCAGGTAGATGACATCGGTTGCCTTCCCTTTCAGTAAAGATCTATTTCTGCCAAGACCTTAATTTCTGACAGGTTCTTCAGACTTGTTCACTCTAGCTCACGTGGCACTTTAGGTATGAGATCCAGACCACCCAGCAGCTCACAACCTGCTGCTGGTTAAACTTGATGTAGCCCCACTAACTGTCTTCTGAGAGCACTAATCTTGCTCTAACCAGAGCAGGACTTTTACCTGAATAATAAAGTCTTTTGAGGACTGACGACTGAATGCTTAACAGATACACAGTTCAGATGACAGGTATGGTAGTTCTTGAGGGCTTCACAGAAATAATTAGGATCTCTGATGTGAGCATGAGTGTTGAGACACTTTAAACTGTCTTGCCTCTCACAGGACCTCCCAGTGATGTGCTGGAGGTATTGGTTCAGCATCAGCAGCCAAGGGAGTCAGAGCTTTGGTGATATATAATAGAGCAAACAAAATGGGTCTGTTCAGTTGAAGCAGCAGAGAAGAGTAACTTTATGGGGTTCATCCAAGTGCCCACCTTACAAACTTGCTGCATTAGTTTGGAGACAGTGAATCCAGGTGCTTTACTTGTGAAATAAACCTACTGATAAAATTCACAAATTTAATGACCTCAGGCCACCTTGCATCCTGTATTTTACATCGGGAAAGTGGAAATAGGGTATGATGATATGCTGATGATACACAGCTGGGAGGGGTGGCTGACACGCAGGACACTGCGCTGCCATCCAGCCAGACCTGGCCAGGCTGGAGAGCTGGGCAGGGAGAAACCTAATGAAATTCAACAAGAGCAAGTGGAGAGTCTGGCACCTGGGGAGGAATAACCACTTGGATCAGTACAGGCTGGGGGTGAGCTGTTGGAGAAGAGCTCTGTGGAGAAGGACCTGGGGGTCCTGGTTGGTGACAGGTTGGCCATGAGCCAGCAGTGTGCACTGGGGGCTGAGAGAGACAATGGGATCCTGGGATGCATCAGGAAGTGTGTCTAGCAGATCTAAGGAGGTGATCCACCCCCTCTGCCTTTGTCAGGCCCCACCTGGAGTATTGTGTCCACTTCTGGGCTCCCTGGTATAAAAAAGACAGGGATCTCCTGGAGAGAGTCCAGAGAAGGGCTACGAAGATGATTAGGGGCCTGGAGCATCTCCCCTATGAGGACAGGCTGAGTGAGCTGGGACTGTTCAGTCTAGAGAAAAGAAGACTAAGGGGGGACATAATTAATCTTTATAAATATCTTAGGCATGGGATGCAGGGGGAATTGGCCAGCCCCTTTTCAGTGTCTGTGGGGACAGGACAAGGGGCAATGGCTGCAAATTGGAGCACAGGAAGTTCCACACCAACATGGGGAAGAACTTTTCCCCAGTGAGGGTGAGGGAGCCCTGGGACAGGCTGCCCAGGGGGTGTGGAGTCTCCTTCTCTGGAGATATTCAAGACTCATCTGGATGCCGACCTGTGCAATATGAGCTGAGGAGCTGCTTTGGCAGGGGGGTTGGACCTGATGATCTCTCGAGGTCCCCTACGATTCTGTGATTCTGTATTATTGCTTGGAAAAACATTTCAATGTATATTCAGGAACTGAGAAGGCACTCTGGGGGCAGCTGTCAGGGGGACAGGGAGGAGGAGGCTGTGCAGC
This sequence comes from Zapornia atra, assembly GCA_013400835.1. Taxonomy (NCBI): domain Eukaryota; kingdom Metazoa; phylum Chordata; class Aves; order Gruiformes; family Rallidae; genus Zapornia; species Zapornia atra. The sequence continues at coordinate 66,280 of VZTU01031294.1, read as the reverse complement.
ATTTCTCCTGACACACCACAGCCAGCGTCTGCTACACCAAGCAGTAGTTTTTTACAGGTTACGACATTCTCCTCTTAAACCTCCTCTTTCTCTATTGTTCCAATAATGATATGGTTTTTCAGAGCTTCCAAATTTAGCTTTGAAATTACAACATGCACCTCTACAGCTTAGTATAGCTCCTGGAATTCCAGGGGTCTTCAGATCTCATCCTCTGAACCTCCTGGCTTACCAAAACAGGCCCTGACATTCGGTATAAAAGAGTCACATACACAGTCTGGAAACTATTACAATAAACAGATGAAAGCTTTTGATTCCTTACAAGAGAGAACAGATGTGATTGCAAGGACAAGCATATGCAGTCACCCAAATTAATCATAATATTAATTTGAGGTTTACCCCACAGTTTATCTCAAATACATGAAATAACTATTCTGTTAATGTTTTACACGCTGTAGGGCAGCGTGCTTTAGCTTTCAGACTGACTTCAGAGCTCATGAAGTTAACATAGAAATGCACCCTGGCTGTGAGGCAGCACCTTCAAGCAGACACCATTCATTTGTCAAGTTTCTTACAAAGCCAAGTCCATCCAAAATAACCTAACAAAATTAACACTTGGCAACAAACCACCTGCAATACAAACTCCCATCAGCCACGTAACTTGCAGCAGCACTTCAGAAAGGTGGTGGATGGACAACATCCTTGGGACTTCTTTCACAATTAAATCAGTAATGATCATAGAATCATAGAATCATAGAATGGTCTGGGTTGGAAGGGACCCCAAGGATCATAGAGCTCCAACCCCCCTGCCACAGGCAGGGCCACCAACCTCCAGGTCTGGAGCTACACAAGATTGCCCAGGACCCCATCCAACCTGGCCTTGAACACCCCCAGGGATGGGGCATCCACTACTTCTCTGGGCAGCCTGTTCCAGCCCCTCACCACTCTCTCTGTAAAGAACTTCCCCCTAATATCTAATCTAACCCTTCCTTCCTTTAGTTTTAATCCATCCCCCTTGTCCTGCCATTATCTGCCCTTTTAAAAAGCTGAATCCCCTCCTGCTTATAAGCTCCCTTCAGGGACTGGCAGGCTGCAATGAGGTCCCCCCACAGCCTTCTCTTCTCCAGGCTGACCCAGCCCAGCTCCCTCAGCCTCTCTTTGTAGGGCAGGTGCTCCAGCCCTCTAGTGATAGTACTTCATGTGCAGGCAAGTTTTCCCTGTATAAGTAGGAAACCTCAGCAAGCATCCCCTCATTAAAGAAATGTTCTGCATAAAACCAGATGAATTGGTGAAAACATTAACTGAGGGAAAAGTTACTTTTCTATGCCTGCATGAACACAGCCTAATTCAGCCAGGGATTACAAAACTCCTTACCAATTAGGTTCACCTACACAACTCATATTATGATTTTTTGTTGTTGTTCTTGACAACAGCTCAATTTTCCCTGAAGGTAACAGACCCATTTCTCAGTTCAGACTCACTCTTCAGCTGCCCACCAATGGCACAGTCTTTTCTTGCCTTAAAAACGCAGGGTACATGATCTGTGATATGCAGATAGTGTTGCAAGAAGTCCTTGATCCTAAATCTTCGCTTACTAGTTAATACTAGAAATAACTGTATTCCTGCACTGTGATTCCAGTCTTATGTCCTTTGATCCACCTCAGGGGATTTACTGGTCTCTGCTGGGTGACATCTCCAGGGTTTTACCTCCATTCTGCTTGCTGCTCAACCCGGTTCTTCTCCAACACTACCTGCGGGGTCTCCCTGAAGCAGCAGTGATGAGGGACAGCCCTGCTCCCTCACTGTTTTTTCAAGTTACTGGACTACACCTCCCTGTAACTTTTTGGACATCCCACCAATTTCAAAAGACTCAATGCTGCTGCAATTCCAACTTTATGCCCACGTGAAAAGCCCTGTATGACTTTAAAATGTATGCAGCCACTTGTTTGGTTGAAATATACTTCAAAAGTATTTTAAAATGATCTTCTATTATTATCCTAGATTGGATGTTAGGAACAATTTCTACACTGAAAGGGCTTCTAAGCACTGGAACAGGCCACCCAGGGCACTTGTGAAGTCCCCATCCCTGGGGGGATTTAGAAGCCATGCAGATGTGGGGCTTGGAGACATGGGGGGCTTAGCAGAGCTGGGCTAATGGTTGGACTTGGTCATCTTAAAGATTTTTTCTGATGTAAATGATTCTGTGATTCTGTGATTGTTGAACCACAAAGCATTTCAGCCAGGTCCCAGCCCGTAGCTCCTGGAGTGCAACAGAAGATACTCTGTGGCTTATTGGCACAACACAAGATGAAATGCAAACCCAGACACTATAAAACTCCCTTTAAAGAAGTCCCAGAACTTTCCAGATGAATTTGAATCTCAGTGTCACAGGCAACTGTAACCTGGAGACAGTCTGCCTCTATGCCCACTTGTTCACTGTTCTGCATGTGCCTCCTTCCTGCCCAAGCAGTATGTAGCATGTTTTTGTTTAAAATTCCTTTGTAATGTCACCCTGTACAACCCTGTCAGGGGCTTAACTACGATGGAGAATGAAATGATTCATTTCTGCTCAGATAACGACACTGAAGGATGACAGGGTAAAACTGAAGATGGGTTACATAGAGCTCTCCTCTCATTTGCCAAGTGATGGGGAGGTAGATAGCAGTAAGATCACACCAGTGTCTGCCTACTAATATGGATGGCTGGGTTTATGTGCCTGTATTTCCAGTAGATATCACAGGAGACTGCAGAGTGCTTTCGGTAGACCTCTCCTGGGACTGATCGCAGCTCATGCGTGGCAATTCCCTCCATGCTCAGTGTTCATTCCTACAGGTGGAAGTTATTTCATTTAACCATAGATTACACTTTTCCTCTAAGCTTGTTTGGGAGAAAAATGTCAATGCACCTCTAAGCTAACCAGTCCCAACAGCTTGTTGTGATGAGTGCTGAAAAGCTTTTAAAGGAAAGGGAAAATTCCAGCAGTCATAGGTACCCCACATCTGGTGAACAGCACTCCAACCACTACAAGATCAGTAAGATACTGGTATTAGTTAGATACCTAATTGATACTGGATTCAGAGATAAATCATAGAATCATAGAATCATAGAATGATCTGGGTTGGAAGGGACCCCAAGGATCACAGAGCTCCAACCCCCCTGCCACAGGCAGGGCCACCAACCTCCAGGCCTGGAGCTACACAAGGTTGCCCAGGGCCCCATCCAACCTGGCCTTGAACACTTCCAGGGACGGGGCATCCACTACTTCTCTGGGCAGCCTGTTCCAGCCCCTCACCACTCTCTCTGTAAAAAACTTCCCCCTAATATCTAATCTAAACCTTCCTTCCTTTAGTTTTAATCCATCCCCCTTGTCCTGCCATTATCTGCCCTTTTAAAAAGTTGAATCCCCTCCTGCTTATCAGCTCCCTTCAGGGACTGGCAGGCTGCAATGAGGTCCCCCCACAGCCTTCTCTTCTCCAGGCTGACCCAGCCCAGCTCCCTCAGCCTCTCTTTGTAGGGCAGCTGCTCCAGCCCTCATGATTACTCAGTTCCAATCACAGAAGAATTCAGGAGCAAAGATACCCATTCAGCAATGCTGACACATGACAAAGTTTCCCTAGGTGACGACAACAAAGTTGGCTGTTACAAAACAAAACACATTCATTTCAGTGCCACAGCCAGAGAAGATAGAAGCAGAGGTCCTGTATGTAAGAAAAGTGTTTTGCCAAACAGGGTGTGATTTGTCTTCTGGGTTATAAGTAATTTTTTGGCATTGATTCCCCTGCTGCTTCTGCTGAATAAACATTCTGATTTCCTGGCTCCAGGTGACCTGTCCAAGCAAACAATATTTTCATTTGTTTCCCCCTTGCCTAGGAGGAAATCTTCCTTTTCTATTAAAAGATGGTTGCATGGGAATATTGGTCAATGGTCTATGAAATGAGAGAAAGAGTGAGGAACACTTTGTTGATAATTCAGATAAAGATTTATCTAGAGCTGTGCTTCTGGGTTTATCCTCTTGGTAGCTGTCATTTCACAAAACACAGAGGGAACAATGTCATTTTCACTTGAGTATCTGTGCACATTGTTTCTACAGGAAAGAATCAAAATTGTTCATCTATGTGTCAGGAATCCTATGGTGACATAAGCTAATGGGAATGTATCCCATTTATTGGGAAAATATCCCTGTTTTAGGAAGAAGGAGACTATTTTTGCAAATAGTCTTCTTTTAGGAAGGAGACTATCTTTGGCTCCAGCTTTGGAGCCCTCAACACAAGAAGGACGTGGAGCTGTTGGAGTGTGTTCAGAGAAGGGACACAAAAATGATCCAAGGGCTGCAGCACCTCTACTGTGAAGCCAGGCTGGGAGAGTTGGGGTGGTTCAGCCTGGAGAAGTCTCCAGGGGGACTTTGTAGTCCCTTCCAGTCCCTGAAAGGTGCCTGTAGGAAAGCTGGGGAAGAACTGTTCCTGAGGGCATGGAGTGATAGGGTGAGAGGTGATGGGATTAAACTAGAAAAGGAGAGATTTAAGTTGGGTATTAGGAAAAAGCTCTTCACTCTGAGGGTGGTAGATCACTGGCACAGGTTGCCCAGAATGGTGTGGAGGCCCCATCCCTGGAGCCATGCAAGGTCAGGCTCGATGGGGCTCTGAGTGACCTGATCTAGTGAAGATGTCCCTGCTCACTGCAGGGGGTTGGACCAGATGGCCTTTGAAGGTCTTTTCCAACCAAACACATTCTATGTTTCTATAAGGATCTGACTAGCTTCAGTGGACACACTGCTGACATCTCTGAAGTGTCCAGAGAGCTACAAATTCATTTCAATATAAGCTGTTGATTTGAAGAGAAATGAAACTGTGTGACCCCAGAGATATTTGGATAACAGCCTAAAAAGAACCTCAAATGTATTCTAGCATGGTCCTAAAGAGAGCTGGGCTGGCACAACTAAGAGGGAGAGCACAGCTGGGAAGAGCAGTCAGGCCTGAGGGAAGGGGAACCATGGGAGCAGGCAGAGCTAACAAAGGCTGTGCACCTATGAACTATGGCTTCAGTTAAGATACTTGATCTGCTTTGGTATTCTCAAGAGTCAGTGCAAAGACAGAAACTTCTAGAAGGTGAGCTAAGACTCACCTCCTGTGAGCAGCTCTCACAGATTTCATAGCTTTTGTCCACCTCAGAAGAGCAGCCTGACGTTTCTCTAAGTTAGGCATTTAGGGTATGCCTAAAGATGAAAGTTGTCCTCCAGATTTTGTAGCACAGGTAACACTTGTACAGTGCTAAGACCAACTGAAGGGGTCCAGGTTCCCTTTCCCTTTAGCACAAGAGAATAATCACTGTACATATATTACTCAGAACTTGAAATGTAAAAGAAAATCTATTCTGAGCTCAGATCAGTCCCAGGTGATTAGCAAGATACTTCTTGTTTCATAGGAAACAGGCATTCGAAAGGGTTTAGCTATTTAAGGCATCATCTTTCCACACTGTAAGAAAGGAATCTGGGTGTCAGAAAGAGCAAAACCTCCTGAAAAACAGGGCCTCTTTAAAATGTCTCTCCTTAGCAACCTAGAAATACCCCCAAAGTCACTTCTGCAGGAGATAGTGCTGCTCATGCAGAGATCTTCTCCCTGATGGCAATGCTGCTGGGATTTTTACCTTACTTGTATACTGGTGATGAATTTATAAGCAGATGCAGGCAACCTGATAGCCCTCCTCTTTTTATTCTACCTATTCTTATTCGTATAATCGTCTAATCCTTATTTATAACTCCCTAAGCTATTTGCCTCAATAATTTAAGTTTTTATTCATACTCTGGGGTTTGAAGAAACAGAGCATAGTGTCTCCTGTAAGAAAAATCCAAATGATGTTTCTTTGTGGCTGGAATTTAATCTATTCTAAGTGGTGCCTCTGTTCCCTAGTGCTTTGCTTACTGGAGGTTAGCTCTCTGGTGCTGAAAATAGGAGATATTTTAGCATTTATGTGCAAGAGTTTGCATGCAGGAATGCAAATGTGTCAAAGCTCCAGTGTTCATCTAAAATGCTAATGGAATTATAGAGCTCACAAACTACAGGGCTTCCAGCCTGAAGAATATGTGGTGCTCATCGTTCCTTCCCAGACATAAGAAATGTAGCTACAGGTCTGTCTCTTTTTCCACTGGTCAGCAGGGAGCAGTCTTAATTTCACTGTTGTTATGCAAAGAGAAGGGCCTTGAATTTTATTGCTTGTATCTTTGCTCTCTAGAGATATTAATCCCAGATATGGGGCAGTCATTCTCTGAGTGCTTTTTAAACATTTATAATTCTGCTCAGGTGTAATCTACCTCAACATATACCAAAAGGAAAGAGACAAAACCAATCAGCTCTCTCAGCTGTGTTACAGTGAACAGAAAGGAAAATGGGATAAATCTGTTGCAGCTTCCTTGGAAAAGAATATGGCTCAGCAGCAGCGAGCTCCACTACAAAAGAAGGACATGCTGAGCAGGCACAGCTCTGGAGAGGAAGGGAAGTAGAGAATACCACAGCTGTGGGCTCCAACATGTTACCTACTAGCTTGAGTATCACATCCTTGTGTGTGTACACACACCATTTGTACACTAAGTCTTTATCACCAAGTAATAAACTCTTCAAAGAGTGCTCTAAATTAAATCCCTGTTTAGACCATCTAATTTGACAGTTATCCCTCCTCATCATGCATAAATAACATGTTCTTTATTTGACAGTGCAACAGGAGCAAGTGCCAAAATGAAGTTCAACAATCCAGTTCCTACTTCTGTCTACTACTATCTACGTGACTGTAGGCAAGCAAATCACCACCCATGAATACTGTCAGGCAGTTGAACTTATTAACATTTCAAAGTAAAATAATTCTAAATCCCTCAGGTAAAAGCTCCTGAAAATCTTCCACAGTGAAGAGTTTGAGCCGCTCTGCATTTCTTGGCTCTCTCCACAACAGGATATGAACTTGATTCAGAGTAGATGACAACCACAAAGACCTCTGCATATGGAAAGGTGGGTGAGAAGGAAAAGGGGCTGTTAGGGCTGTAGGCACAGGGATACTGTCTTCTCCACAACACCCAACAGTGTTGCTGCTCCAGCCAGGATGCAATTTGGCATCTAAAGTGATGCTCCATATGATCCTCCTCTGCTGCAGAGTTTGCCTGGGTGGCTCGGTCTCAACACTCAGATAATTTTAAGCAAGGTCTCAACATCTATGATGAGAAGCTTGGTCCAAGTTACAGCAGGCTCAGCAACACCACCAAGTTATATTAGTTGAGCAAGTGCCACCTTTCTGGTGAATTAGGGCACTGGCTGCATGTGCCTACCCAGCAGCAGGGCCAGACTGAAATGGTTTAATGTATACTGGATTGGTTCACCAACGACACCTGATGTTTAACCTATATCCCACCCACTGTTGTTGCATTGTTGGATGCTGAAGTTGCAGTACACACAGGGCAATGGCCAGCTCCATGCTATAGCTTTGTTATCTTTTTGATCAATTACACTCATTAACTCTACTGTTTCTTCTTCTGCAGTTTGCAAGGATTACAAAGACTCAGACAATAAAATAGTTAACTAGGATTGCAAAGCACATTTTCAAGGACTAAATTTTACATCTTCTGTTCTCTATTGTTTTTCAGTGACTGTGAAGTACAGAATGAGGGGGCTCTACCTAAAAGAAGCAATTGAAGTCTTAATGCATACTTGATTGAGTACGATTAACCACCAACTCTTTTCAACATCCATCTACAGACAGGCAGAGATGGAGCACGGAGAGAAGGCACAACAGCTTTTCACCTAACAAGCTTTAATTCCCCTTGGTTGGGAAGCAGTAAGCTTAAAGCTTCAGAAGCACTCTCTGATGATGCCCCTGGTTTCCTTCACACAAGGAATTCATCAGCAGTAGAAGAGATGCTTACAATTAAACAATTGTTACTATGTCATAGTTAATAAACACACATGGATACAAGTCTCAGCATTAAAACTCAGATACGACAAAACATGGGGTTGCTTAGATCCCAGGTTCTACTTCAGCATGCTGAAAAACACAGATCAGAACTAATCTTGGCTTTCAAACACCCTCAAACTTCTCACATATTCTCACAGAGAAATTAGAAAACATGGAGAGATGTCCTGTCAGCGAAGGCTAGCCTGAGGAGCAAAGTGGGCAGTATGGTCAATTATATTCTGTTACTGCCTTGTCTTCAAGTGGGGAAATTCACTTCATCTCCCTAGCACAATCCACAGCCTGTAAATCAGGTCACTTTGGATGTGCTACCCTTCAAGACCTTGAGCTGCTACGTTAATCTACTTACAGTCCCACTGGCCCTAAGTCAGTTGCCTTTTTTAGCCCTAAGACTGGCCCACGTAGGCTGGTATAGCCTGACACAAGTCCTTTCCTCCTGCACCTCTTTGGCAGTCAGTGTCCCAAGCAGTTAGTTTAAAGCTCTAGTGGGTGTTTTTACATGAGATCACACCTCTGACTGCAGCACAGACATACCTGAAGTTCCTCACCCTCTGTCTCATTACAAATCAGTAGGGAGCACTTTACCCTCTGCACAGTGTTCATGACCAACAGCCAGCCCAGGACACTTTTGTGTACCAGATGATATCAGCTTCTTGGCTGTGGTTAGGGGTTTGAAAACAGGGGTTTAAATCCAAAATAACTACCTCTATGCATTTTGGTACTATGACTTTCCTGCTTTCTCTTCTTCCCATCCAGAGCCTAAAGTTAGCCTAAGATAGATGCAACGTAATGACAAAAAACACTGCTGTGGCTTCTCCCCACTAGGAAAATAGATGACTTTGTTAAGAGCTGAGAAATATTACCAAAAGGATAAAAAAAAGAAAAATTAAAAAAGCAGCTTATCTGAGATTGGCCCACATAAAAATGGAAATTTATTCCAAGCTGACTGATAATTTGACAAAGTAGAAGCAAAGGAACCCAAGACAGAGCTTGAGGAACTCTGTGTGCAACAACACAAGGTTTTGCACTATTCCTTTCATTAAAGTTACCTGTTACTGCCCACTGTAAATTTGTGCTTCACAAGCCCAGAGAGCTGTACTAACAGCTGCTATGGGAAGGCAGAAAACAGACCAGCACCCTTCAGTCCTTACAATTCCCATTTGGAAATATGGATTTCTTTAAAACAGTCTAGTAGCAGAAACAATTTATAGGAGATGACTGCAATTTTACTTGGGATCCTAGAAGATTAGGACACATAAATGATCACTGCAAAACAGCCCAAGTGGAAAACAGCTTCAGCCCATCCCTGACTGGGCAGGGCTACCCAGAGCAGTGCTGCAGCTGACAGACCCCACAGGCAAGCTTGGCCTCTACCAGGAAGGCAGCTGGTGCTACAGCCACGCTTCAGCTTGCACATCGCACCAGCCAGCGAAGGAGATTTTGTCAATATTTCATTTATTTGGGGAGAGAAGAGAATAAAGTTTAAATAACAGCTTTAAGCTTTTAATAAAGCACCTGTAACTCCTGGGATTATATCAGCCTAAATCAAGGTCACCTTATCTAGACTTTTTTGGGTTTTAGACACAAGCCCGCTCTTGTGTTTAATGTTCCCTGATGCTGCAAAGGACCAAAATGATAGTAAGACCCTGTTGTAAGGACAAGCAATTTTATTCAGGCAGAGTACATTTAAACACACGTAACAGCTTCTGTTACATGCTAATGGGGCCATAGTTTCATTGTCACATCTTACTCTGTCAGTTCTGTGGCTGAGTTATGGTTTTAATATCTAAGTCTCTGATCCGACTATGATTTGTTCTTTGTTGTTTTTCTGAGTAATACATCGTTAGCGACGCTTCAGCTGCTTGTAGCAGAGCTCTGCAGAGGGAAAATCTCTTCACTCCTACAGATGATGTGTATCTATGGCCATAGTGTAGCCAAAGGGTGGTGGTCAATGGGTCTATGTCCAGGTGGAGGCTGGTGACAAGTGGTGTCCCCCAGGGGTCTGTCTTGGGACTGGTGCTCTTTAACAACTTTATCAATGACATCGATGATGGGATTGAGTGCACCCTCAGCAAGTTTGCAGATGACACCAAGCTGAGTGGTGTGGTTGACACCCTAGAAGGACAGGAAGCCATCCAGAGGGATCTTGACAGGCTGGAAAGATGGGACAGGGGAACCTAATGAGGTTCAACACTGCCAAGGGTCAGGGGTTGCACTTGGGCTGGAAGAATCCCAGCCACAGATAAAGCCTGGGAGAAGAGCTTCTTGAGAGCAGCCCTGCTGAGAAGGACTTGGGGATTGTGGTGGATGAGAACCTCAACATGAGCCAGCAGTGGCTCTTGCAGCTCACAAGGNGTGTCCAGAGCTGGGGCCCCCAACACAAGAAAGATGTGGAACTGTTGGAGAGGGGTCAGAGGAGCCACGAAGATGATCAGAGGGCTGGAGCAGCTGCCCTACAAAGAGAGGCTGAGGGAGCTGGGCTGGGTCAGCCTGGAGAAGAGAAGGCTGTGGGGGGACCTCATTGCAGCCTGCCAGTCCCTGAAGGGAGCTGATAAGCAGGAGGGGATTCAGCTTTTTAAAAGGGCAGATAATGGCAGGACAAGGGGGATGGATTAGAACTAAAGGAAGGAAGGGTTAGATTAGATATTAGGGGGAAGTTTTTTACAGAGAGAGTGGTGAGGGGCTGGAACAGGCTGCCCAGAGAGGTGGTGGATGCCCCATCCCTGGGGGTGTTCAAGGCCAGGTTGGATGGGGTCCTGGGCAATCTTGTGTAGCTCCAGGCCTGGAGGTTGGTGGCCCTGCCTGTGGCAAGGAGGTTTGAGCTCTTTGATCCTTGGGGTCCCTTCCAACCCAGACCATTCTATGATTCTATGATTCTAAACATGTTGAGGATTTGTGAATCTTTCAAAACACTTGACTATAAATTCCTGATACAGCAGAAATATATCTTTATGCATCATTTTTTGATTAAAACCAGCAGCACATTCCTCTCTAACATTTTTCAGTCAATGTATTTTCATCACAACCTCCATCCATTCGTTACATTTGGCTTTAGATACTTAATGATAAACACAGAAAGTACAATATTGGGAGAGTGTGGCCCCCACAATTCCCAAGGGACTACAAACATAGATACAACTTAATACATAAATAAGAATGCAGCAGATCAGAGTCTATATTACTGTTCATAACTGAGGAAGGACTGTAAGTGTGCATTACTTTTCAAAATTCAGGAACAATCTATCAAAGTCTTTTAAGTTCAGTTATCATGGGAGTCAGCAGGTGTTCCATGAATGAAGAATTTGAAAACTCATAGCTGTAGGTGGTCCTTATTTTTAAGAATTCATACAGGTGAATAGATGCAAGATTTAACAATGATGGAAAACGTCATTTAATATTGGGAAAAGGAAGGGTGGATGTAGATATGTTCTTAAAGAAGGGTATAAAGCTTGACAAGGAGATGACAGGCCAAAACCTTCAGTTCTTCCAAGTAGATAACTCTCCCCAGCTGAATCCATCTATGGATGGTGCAGATCACACAGGCAGTAAACCCTGCCTTTCAACACACTGAGTTAAACTCTTTTTCCACTATACCTATTCAGACTCAACACACCTGGATTTCCTCTCCATATACCTAACCCTCCTCACAGCCCTGCCAGGTAGCCCCACTCTCTTCCTTCAGGAGCATTTCGATAAGGAACAGAGGGTGACAGTGATTCTGCAGACTGGCTTGCTTAAGGGTATGGGATTTTTGAGCAAAGACTGCCAAGCTCGTGAGCCCACAATTCAAAATGCACTGCAATGTAGAGATACCTCATCCAATTCTAATCAACATGGGGAGAGCTAAATTCTCAGAAGTTTAAAGGGAAAATAACTAAGGCTTTCCAGCTTAAGTATAATTTTTGAAAGCATATGAAGCTGAGGTAACTGAGACAGAACTACACTTTAATGACGCTGTGCCCATGAGGTTATTAAGGAGATCAGTCCATTTGTTTCAGTTGCTTTTAATTATCTTCTGTGGAGTCATTCTGGTTTTATACTGGTGTAAACACGTCACATCCTATGCTGTTTAATTTCCTTAAAGATTTTGTTTGCCTGGTTTTAACTGTATGAGGACTTTAATTCCAGGTGTTTAAATCAGCAATGAAAGGGCAAAAAAAAGATAATTTAAGCATGAAATGAAACTGATTCAAACTATATTTTAACTTTATGAGTATTCATTTTCTTATACTGGCAATTCCCAGTCACCAGTCTCAGGCAAGATACCCTGACACTTTTAACCATGTAAATACCATATTTTTGAAACAACTACAGGCTTCTGCTTGTTATTGCTTAAGATTCAACAGAGGATGCATCGTAAATGGACCTTTAAGGAAACCAATTCTATTATTCCTGCTAGCTGGAGCAATGACTACCATCATGAAAGTAAAATGACTGCCATTAAATCAAGAAACTAATTAGATCATCAAGTTCATTTTCTGCTGGAGACTTGCTCTACTGGCATGAGGTAGAATGATTTACTCAAGAGCACGTATCAGGGCTGAGCCAAGTCCATCGGCTTAGGATATTTCTGATATTCAAGCTGCCTGAAAGAAGCTCAGCAGTTCAAGAAGGTTCACAGGTCCTTGTGGTAGCTAGATCTGCACTAGCACCCTCACCAAGAGGAAGGCTGGAGACACACAGGTCTGGAAATCTTGCTTATGCCTGTGTTCCGAGTCAAAAGGAATTGAACTCTAATCTTCCTCCATAAGCCCAAGCAGACACAAGGCCCTCAGATGACTGCATCGAAACCAAACACACTGTTTTTGCTTTTCCCTTCCTTTTTCATTATCAAGACCCCTCCATACCTAAACTCTGATAGCAGAGATAACTATGATATCAAATGGAAAGGACTGCCTGCACTCAAGCTTCTAAAATAGAGAATAAATCACATAATGAGACATTAAGGGCATTTGACAGAATTTGCAAGATACTCCTTACGCTGAAAATCCTCTTTCATACACAGACACTGGAAATCCCCTGTGTACGTCATCCTTTAGCCTGTCTGCCACATTCAGTGTCAGCTTCTTACTGTCTATCTTCTTCCTCTGTAGGTGGTTTAGCAATTTATTAAACTTATTGAGCTTATTAAACTTGGGAAAAAAGCACAGGACTTTTAACGTTCTGATCCTGTACACAGCTGAGAATGCCATGATACTGTGATTCATTCCAAATGGTAACAACCAATTAGACAACTTCTTATTATCAAAGGACAATAATGAAAAAGATAATGAATAAGAGAATGCATCTTGGCACAGCAAAAATGGCCAAGATTAGAATCCAGGAATCTTGTTTGTCATTCCATCTGACCTTAACGAAGTCATTTACTCTTTATGCCTTTGAGTTCCCACCCATAGTGTGGCAGAACTAATATTTATTTTACATGTCTTTTGGGAGTAATCAATGTTTTTAATGGTCGTCAGAGTTAGATGATGAGTCAGTTCAAAATGTGTTCCCATATGTATACTTAATTGGCTTTTAAGGACATTTTAGGCACAGGCATGCTAACACGCCTAATATGAACCCTTACCAGCCTGGTCTGGTGAGAGGTGTCCCTGCCTATGGCAGGGGGTTGGAAATTGATGATCTTTAAAGTCCCTTCCAACCCTGACCATTCTGTGATTCCATGATTCTATGCAGTACCTGGAGACACAGGACCCCCCCACCCCCATTTACACGTATGAGGTCCATTCTATTAAAAGGACTTCAGAGTTAATAATTGTACAACTGTGGTTTCTTTACAACCAACACTCACTGGAGGGAACAATAAATTCACTTAACAGCTGCAGCATTATTCAACACACAGCCTAGCAGGACGTTCCACAAAGCACTGAGTGGTTTGTCTGATCGCCTCCAGCTGCCCACCCCACAGGAATTGGGAACATCAGCTATTTCAAGCTATTTCAAGTAAGCTACTCTTAAGAACATGATAGCATAGCAAATACAATGGAGATCACTATTTATCACTACAGAGGCTGTGTGAAAGGAGAAGGTCTGTTTTAGACTAGGGTACTCAAGTTCTCAAACATCTCCATGCACATCCAAACACAGGTATACGACACAAACTGGTTGCCAGACTTCAGATTAGCATCCATGTTCTATGTTCTCAAACAGTCCAGAAAATTAAGAGAAGTTCTTTCTCCAAAAATGCAATCACCTGAAACAACACACCTCCTTACCCAGTAAGGAAATGCTCAGAGCAACATTGATGAGCCTTCTTCCAGGACCATAAGATTTCTCAGAAGTAAGCCCGCCTTCAGAAGAGATTATAAAGATCTCAAAACAGTTTTCTCTGAAAAGAACTACAAAATCACTCCACATTCTCCACTGGAAATAATAATACTCCACCACCACCTCAAAAAAAAACCCCTGAAACAGAAGAAAAAGAGCCTTGCTAATATGACTTACTGCATGTCTAAGACACCTCAATATTCCAGTGACCAGTATCACAAAAGCTAGCTGAAGAACAAATAAATTCTGTCTTACAACAGATGGATAGATGATGTATGGATGGATTTATGATTAAACCATGTCAATATGAAAACCTGCAATTTTGAAATTAAGGCAATTTCTGAACTGTCTAAACAACTCATCAGTTTGAAGTAAATTCTGAACAATTCCCAGAAGAGTCAACCTATTACTGAAGAAAACTGATTAATAAGTCTAGTATCAATCTGTTGAAAATCTACAATGGCTTTGCCTTTCCCTTTGAAAGCTCTCCCCACAGCAACACACTGGGAACTCATCAGGATGGTCAACAGGGAAATCATTAAGCAAAAATAATAAAAGGGGAGAATAAAATGAAGAAAATATCAAACATTTACTCTACAGGCTTCTGAGTTCTCCTCTTTCACATGAATAAAGGTCACGTTCAGGAAAAAACCCAACCTGTCCACCTAAGGGAAATGCATTATTCCTAAGTACCCAGTGATAAACCACTGGTCTGCAATATCCAACTATTTAAAGCACCTCCTGAAGGCACCTACAATAACCCTGGCATGGGGAAAAATGAACTGATGTGAACAAGTACACAAGGGCACAGACCAACTCAAAATCAAGACCTTTGTCTCTGAAAGCAAGAGGATCATTCATTGGAACGTCCTTATGCTTGAGTTGCTGTTGTCAGCAGCACTGAGTCTATTGGGACACAGAAAAGTCAGACTACTGTGAAAGGTGTGATCTAGAGATTCAGTCCCACCCCATTCGACCTCAGGTTTGGCATCAGCAAACAGACAGTTTCAAGCAAAGTGCTTTGAGAAATCAAGAGTAATCTAACTTGAACTCTTTACTCCCTCTGTAAGAAACTACTGCCAAATTCCTGGTCTGTCTCCTCTCTGCACTTCCCACAGCTGTGTCTGTTCTCCAACTGGCTTTTGTGTCTCTGCGGAGGAGTTAAGAAGCTTCCATATAAATGGAAATATATATATATGTATGTATATGAATAGATATTTTATAGTGCTAACTAATGGAACTTTACTGCGTTTTCAGATGTTTTCCCATAAGCATACCACAATTTATTGCTATAGTATTTTACTGCTCTCCAGAAGCTCACAGAAGCAACACGTTGTACAAAAGCTTGGCATAAAATCTCACTTGTCACGCTTTTCACAACCAGGATCTTCACTGGGTATTTCTCCCCAGAGCAGTCACCAAGTCTGACCAAGACCAAAGGACACTTGCTTGCAGAGATGCTACCATCACCAGGGACAAGATAGTAAAAGACAGTTTTTAGCCCTCTTTTGTCCACCATGAAGCGTAGTGAAACTGCAGCTGGTAGTTACTCACTACCAACTTAAGCATAATTAACAATGGCTACCTACAAATACAGGTCTATGCTTTTTTCTGCCTGAACTCAGTAGGTACTTTTAGCTTTTAATTTGTATGCACACTTGGGATCTGCCATGGACACCAGCCAGTCTCTAGCAACTTGAAGCAAAGCTCAATCCATTTCTTAATTAGGGATGTGAATGAATGGAAACCGAAATGACCATTCCAAATGTGGCAGACCCTAAACAACGACCTCCTGAGATTCTGCATGCCCTAGAGTGTTTCCTCTGTAATATTTTCAAACTACCCACTCTCATCAATGATTTATAGTGTCTAGGTGCTACTTGGCAGTACCTTCCATGTCTGTGCTGATAAGGAAGAAAACCTTTCTTGTATCTTGAACTGTCAATGAATGCTTTGAAACTTCACAAGAGTTCTTACATTCTCCTTCATATTTCCAGAGTTTAAAAAAACAACCTCAAACTACCTGTCTTTTCATACAGAATAATGCTTATGAGCATCTCATTAATGAGCAATGTTAACTTCCACTACCATCAGAATATGCTTAATTCCATTGGCCTCACACCATAGTTCTCCAACTGGGTACTGAACCTCGTCATGACAGCCCAATTAGTTCTGCTGGCAACATTAATGAGACTATGATTATTTGAGAAACATACCTAGCAAGTACGAATTCTCATGCAGCCCTCTGGTTAAAAGGGATATTACAACTTTAATAGAAGGAGACATCAAAAAGCATTTACCCACACAAAGGAATTCAACAATTGTGTTTAAATTTAATGTAACATATGATAAAAAGATGAGCTGGCATAAAAGCCTGTCACTGCTTCTTACACAATATTATTTATGGCTCTGTATAGGAGCAACCCCATGATATTAGCAGACAGAAATCTTAATACTTTCTGACACAACTGGGTTGAGCCATCTATTATCACCCACAAATCCTTTAAAAACAAATACCAGTTCTAATAATCACACCATTCAACATATTAGCTTTGAGACACCAATGAAGGGAACCACAGTGATAAAATGACCTGTTTTAGCAAAGACCAGTGAAAAGAATTATCTGTATCCTGGGCTTCAAGTCAGAAGCCTTTAATATTAGGATCACACCCTCCATTGAATAAATGTCAGAGAAATAAACTTGATAGAACAATATATTTTCCATGCTCTAAAATTATGAATTTTAAAAAGGACTGAGAATATATGAAACTACAAAGTCTTTACCCGCTAGGGAATAAATTCAAATACCAACCAGGTCAGAAATAATCTACTGTCAACTGTTACCGTAAAAAAAATGGACGATGATAAATAATGAAGTATCAAGCTGCCAGGGAGGTATTTAGTGGGAACCGCAAGGATCTGTGTTATTCTTAGTTATTCTGTGCTATTCTCTGTGAATCTTGATTAGAATTTTAAAGAAAAGGTAATGTTTCTCCCAACCCTATTTCACCATCATTTATACCCCAGAGCATGAAAACTGTCAGCCTCTCTCTTAGATTCATCCTGATACTGATCTTATGCAGCTTGGGTGTTTGCTGGCTTGTTTGCAGCGTTACTTTCCTGAGAAGGAAAAGACAACATGGAGCAATCAATGAAAGGTGAACCTTGGGTTGGAGAGGTTTGGAACACAATGTAGATATCGCTGATCTAAATAGCTTATGCTTTCTTGATTACACTTTTCTCCCTCTGTAGTGTTGACAGCCTAAGTTTCATTGGTATTCAGCCAACTCCTGCTTCCTGCAGTATGGATAATTGCACCTTCCACTCACAGTTGCACACATCTACTGTAATTTGTATGGATGGGGAATGTGAAAGAAATGTTTATCGCATATAAATTATTTTAATTTCTTGTAGCAAGCTAGATGGAAATGAAAAGGGGTATCACCAAGCAGTCCACCCTCTGCAGAAAGCAGTGAGCAACTGAATCTTAACATTTGAAAAACACCTTGGCAGACCTGTTTATTCCACTTTTCATCACACACCACTGCATCAATGCATTTATTTACTTTTCTGCAACTCTGCCAAACTTTTTATATATACTATAGGTATAGTTGCAGCTCACAGAGTTTCCTCTTTCCAGAGAAACAGGAGCTTGAGCTAATACCGTGTGCTGCACTTAATCAAACATGAGAGAAGACAAGAAGCTGACACCTTGGCAAGTCAGTCCAAACACAGCACAGCACATCTGAGGATGGAATGCCTTAGGGACATACGCATCCCTCAACTGAAGAGTAAGGTCTTCCTGATGAGAGGAATGACTTCCCTGAACGAAAAAAAAGTGGTATTAGCTAACCTCAAGCAGCAAAACGAAGTCAAAACCCCAGTACACAGAACTTCTTTTCTCACCATGTACCTATCGCAATGGGACCTCGACCTACAGGTAGTTTTCGACCCCATAACACAAACTTCTTGCACTTCATTTAGGTGATGGTCTCAAGGCTGCAGGAACAGGAGGTAGGTGCACTGCCTGGTGTAGTGGAGGCGCCCAGGCTGCCCACCACGGCTCCAGCACCCCAAGCCATTGGCCTTGCGATGGCCTTGCCGTGTCCCGCCCAGCTCTCCTAGGTACGCCCAGCCCCTCCGAGGCCACGCTTTCAGTGTGAAAAGAATAGCTCTGTAAAGAACTATTTTAAAGAACGGCCACCTCTCTGCCTGGCTGCCTAAGGAGCAGGGAGAACAGGAGGGAGATTGCGGTAGGAGCGGTCAGAGGTGGCCCCCAAGCCTCTGCTCTCCTCGCCCCGACAAACCCCTTGACCGCCCCATCCCCGCCACGCCCTTAGCGCTCCCCGCCCCTCGGCTGCCTCCCCCCGCGGCGGGACGGGGCGGAGCCGGGCGCGGCCAGAACCGACCTGCCCACCCCCTGTTCCTGCCTCGCAGGGCCGAGTTCTCAGCCCTGCATCCCTGGGCCGCGGGAGGCGTGAGGTGCCGTGCTCGCACAGGCCGCCCTGCGAGGGTGATTCTGCGCGGCTTCAGCCTGCGCCGGTCCCGTCAGCGCTGCTTGGGGCTCAACGGCCCTTCCGTGCCGCCGCGCCTCGTAACGCAACGCCCCGGGGCACCTTTCGGTGCTGAAGCGGGGTCGGTGTGGCAGGCTGCGGGTTCTCCGTGTGCCGGCGGGCCTGGGTAAGGAGCTTCGTCTTGGGCTGCGGTGTGGGGAGAGGTGGGCGCCTTCTGAGAGCCCATGTTTGCCAGGAGGGGAAGGTGCCGGGTGTCAGCCGTGCTTTGGGGGGGAGCAGGGAGCGGTAAGAGGCCGGACCTGGATCCGAGTCCCCTGTTCCCTGCCCTGTGAGTGAAACTCGGCGTCCCAGCTGGGTGCTGGGGGGCCTCAGACCTGGGGGAAGGCCTGGCGTGGCTGCTGGCAGTGTGGGGAAGGGTGGCCTGGGTGCCTGGTTCCTGATGGGCATGTCTAGAAGGGGGTTCTCAGTTGAGGTGTATGTTAGGTGGTGGCTTTGAGAAATTCGTGCTTTGAGCCAGGAAATGCAGGGTTGTGGAATGAAAAAACAGCAACAAAACCACGAACAAAATGCCCCACCTCTGCTACCTTAAGGCTTTGGTGAGAAAGCACATGGAGACAGGTTTCTTCTGCTGCTGTTACTTGGGGGAAACACAGTTTTTTCATGAGTTTGGTGTGTTGTAATCACACTTTAGCCCCCTGAGGCTTTGGTCCAGCACATTTTCTCCCAATGGTGCTTCCCATTTTCAGTGAGGTGATATCACAGCAACCTCAGTGCCGAGTGAAGGCCTGGTTGCCGTGTTGGTGTGATAAAGCAATTCCTTGAAAAGCAATTTGGACACTTCTGCGGCTTCTCTTTCTCAGAACCTTGCCCTGCTGAGAAGGACTTGGGGATTCTGGTGGATGAGAAACTTAACATGAGCCAGGAGTGGCTCTTGCAGCTCGCAAGGCCAATGGGATCCTGGGCTCCATCAGCAGAGGGGTGGCAGCAGGGACAGGGAGGGGATTGTCCCTCTCTGCTCTGCCCTGGGAGGCCCCAGCTGGAGTCCTGTGTCCAGAGCTGGGGCCCCCAACACAAGAAAGATGTGGAACTGTTGGAGAGGGTTCAGAGGAGCCACAAGGATGATTAGAGGGCTGGAGCAGCTGCCCTACAAAGAGAGGCTGAGGGAGCTGGGCTGGTTCAGCCTGGAGAAGAGAAGGCTGTGGGGGGACCTCATTGCAGCCTGCCAGTCCCTGAAGGGAACTTATAAGCAGGAGGGGATTCAACTTTTTAAAAGGATAGACAATGGCAGTACAAGGGGGATGGATTAAAACTAAAGGAAGGAAGGGTTAAATTAGTTATTAGGGGGAAGTTTTTTACAGAGAGAGTGGTGAGGGTCTGGAACAGGCTGCCCAGAGAGGGGGTGGATGCCCCATCCCTGTTGGTGTTCAAGGCCAGGTTGGATGGGGCCCTGGGCAACCTTGTGTAGCTCCAGGCCTGGAGGTTGGTGTCCCTGCCTGTGGCAGGAGGGTTTGAACTCTATGATCCTTGGGGTCCCTTCCAACCCAGACTTATGACAGACAGTGCCTTTGCTACCTAATATCACGTTGGGCTTCACATTTTTCTAGTGAAGGAGCTGTGACTGCTACAAGCATCTTTCCTGAGGGATGTTGCCAATACACTTACTTTCCTTCCTTTATAAGAGTATGGAAGAAATTGGAGTGAAATCCTAAGAAATAAAAGGTAACTAAGTAAGAACAAAGTTTTAAAACATACCTGTTACATGATGGGTAAATATTTGCTCTCTTTTGTTTCCAGAGCTTGAGTCAAGAGAACTTTTTTTTTTTTTCACATTTGGAACTTAAGTCCTCATTTGAGAGCATCAATTGCCTGATGCTTGTTAGGTTGATTTTTCTAGAAGAAATCCAAGCAAAACAAGGAGGTTTTGCATTTCTGAGTGGTGAGAGGCTTAATTTGAATATTAGATATCAGTGCTTCAGAAATCTGAAGAGTTGATTGTTGCCTTGGTGTCAGTTTGTGCTACAGTGACATAATTGAACAGTGTAACAGATTGAACAGTTTTGCTTACTTTTTTTTGTTTGGGGTTTTTTCCTGGAGAGGCTTAATCTGAAGGCAAAAAGATACCACTTTTAAAATTGTTTTCATGAATGATTTTATCCAAGTGTTGCTGTGATTCACTACAAATTTGAAAGAAACACTGCTCAGAATTAATCGCTGCTGTTCAGTGATGAATGTTACTGTGTGCTTACCCAGTGGACCTTAATGATGTGCTACTTTGATCAGCTGTGGAGCTTTGAAGGGTGTTACCTTGATCCAATGCACTGGTTAACTAGTTATTTCATCCATCAGTTGCAGTAGCTCAGGGGGATGTGAGGTGAGCTGTAATAGGCTTCCATACATGTGCCCATTGCTATAAGTTATCCAGTTGTTCCTCCTGAATTATTGAAGCTGTTGGTGCTTTTGGTTTTATTTGCCACGCTGCCCTGTGACAACTCCCTCTGCAGATAGCTCTGGTGACTATGAAACGTGGTGCAGGGAAATGAGGCAGATTTACAGTAGCTTTGGATTATTCAGAAGGTATTTGAGCCCTTCAGTGAGGAGGAAGAAGCCTGCTGGCAGTGAGAGTGAACCATCAGAATTATATTGTTGCACAGAGGATTTGGAATCTGCTGGGTGAGATTGGGTTTGAAAGCACGTTCTGCTTGGCAGGCCAAAATCTTGCAGGTATGCAGAGCTTACCATGCTTGAAACCTGTCTTTCACAGCTTTAAATCAGAGTGCTGGGGACTTGAATCAGCACAAATAAAAATGTGACAGTCGCATACAGTGTTTGGCTGTGCAGAGCAAGAGGCTCTCAGTGTGCTGACTAGATCTGTGTCCTGCCCTTTCGGGGTTTGCTGGAAGGGTAGGATTTGGCTCTGGAAACCATCCCTTAGTAGTCTTGTGGTGCTGAAATTCTGTAGGTGTATTTAAAAAAAAAATAAAATCCTGCAAGATATCTTGCCTGAGTTACCATGTCTGAAAGTATATGGGCTGTAAAATATTTCCAAGGGCATGGGGAAAGCTTGAGTATTCAAAATGCTTCGAAGGGCTAGGTAATAACTGAAGGCAGCATCAGATGATTGATGAGGAAGCAGGCAGCAGAACAAAAGCTGGCTGCCTTAGTGGCTTGTTAGGTTTTCTTTTGTCTCTGTGGGGTTCTCTGTCACTATTCTACATTCTCTTTTTCTCAAAGTTTGAGCTAGTAAGTATTGTGGGTACTTGAAGAGATGAGTATTTTTTTTAAAAATCTCTTTAGTTTGGGAGCTTGTTGGGGTGTGGAAGCATTGCAGCTTTAAAGATTAGCTGCAACACTTCTAATATATTTTTTAAAAGTAGCATAGAATTAAGATACATTTTCATGTCTATTACACTTGAACTGAGAATCATATTACAACTTGATCAGCTGGCACATACCCCATATATACAGTTAACCTTGTCTGTACTTGAGAATTGGCAAGCTGTTTCTCTTCCCAGGGAAGTCCAGTAGAGATGTTGTTCCCATCCCCTGTCCCTGCAACGTTTTACTGTGGGTTGGGATTTTTCCACTCTGCAGCAATAACCAGCACTGTTAACATTAGGAATCCTTTGCAGATACTGTGTAGCATGATATCCCAACAATGTAGGGCTGGGTTTGCAGTCAGGTACATACACATGAATGTAAACCCTGTTTATTGGAGCCCAGAATATAGTATTAGATATCAGTGCTTCAGAACTCTGAACAGATGATCGTTGCCTTGATGTCACTTGATGCTACATTGATGTAATTGAACAGTGTAACAGATTTAAGTTTTGCTTAAATTTTTTGGTTTTTTACAGATGACAGGCTTTAGTAAAGCCTTTTTGTATTTTTTCTGGAGATAGAACAAGTTTTTAAAAAATATTTCATATCCTAATCATTGAAATCTGTGTTTCTGGCATCAAGGAGAACATACATGGAGGAATCCTTGCTGTGTGTATAGAGGTCTTTTTAATAAGCATTACTGCTTTTTGTCTTTAGGAGTTTAATGTTTCATAAAATTATGGAGTCTTCTGGATACTACCAGTTAAATGAGTAACTAGGAAATAATTCATAGAAAAATATTCTGGGGAATCGATTGCTTTCTGTGGTGTTTATCTTCTGGAGAACAGTGTGTATAAATAATGAAAATGATAGGAAACCTGTCATGCTGGTGTCCCTACAGGGACACATTTGTTCCTTGTATAAACCCACTGCATTTGCTCTTAGTACCCTGAAAACAGAGTAGAGAAGTCCAGTGCTTCCTGAGTATCTTGCTGCCAGTGGTGGTGACTTTTCAGACCTCTCAAGTCTTTTGTCTTTTCCCAACTATGCACTTTCAGGTCTTTGCAGTTTCCTTGGTTTCTGCAGAACTGGAGTTGCACTGAAACAAGCCAGAGAACAGGGAGCTGAGACAGATTTTATTTCTTTTTAAATTCATTTCCCCCATGTTATTTTTCACTCAGTACCTCGAGGCACTTCACCTAAGCTCCCAAGAGTACTTGTGCTGCCACAAATGAGCTTATTCAGGGCTGAAAGTCAGCGATGGTGCTGAATGAGGGAGGAGGTACGCTGAGGTTAAGTTAGCATTATAGATCAAATTGAATGTGTCAACAAGCTCGAAGCTCTCTGATTTTCTTAGTGTATGCTGTATTGTTCAGTGATTAGAAATGAGCAATATGAGAGGCTTTGCATGCCAGAAGCTTTTTCAGCACTTCACCCTGATATCACTGGTACCATCCTACAGCTCAGGGCTTCTCGTTCCTCTCCAGGGAAAACTGTCATGCTCAAGTGGAGGGTTATTTGCCTCCTGCTTTTCTGCAGCCCTTCTTCCTTTACAATGTATGTTCAAAGCTGCATTTTTTCATTGTAGATGAGGGGTCTGAAGCAGTGGGCTCTGCTGCTATAGGAAGAGGCATCCTGGGACAATGGATTGATCTGAAAAATAAAGATGCTGCCAAGAAGCAAGACCAAACTCATGCTGATGAGTTCAGTAACTTTAGTAGATGTTATAATTCTTGTTTGTTTTGAAAATGGATGTTAAGATTTTCAGCTAGAATGAAATTTTATATACAAGCTATTGAAGCTAATCCAGGTAATTAGCTTGGCTTAATTAGCCAAGTAATTAAGTACTAAGCTTCTCCTGTGCTTCCTTGGAAAGCAGTTTGTTTCCCATAACACACGTGTGCTTGATGCTCCTGACGTAGTGGCATTATCCTAATGATGCATTGTCACAACGTCTGGATAAATACATTGAAAAATGTATCCACATTTTAAACTTAACTGTAATTGTCAAAATTTAACTGGATTGTTCAGGTATTTTTTTTTTCTCTGTAGCTGTTCAGGATTTTCCCCTCCAAAATAAACATGGCTTTTGAATTTACTGTGTGAAATGTTTTTCCCCCTGTTAGTCAGTTGTCTTAATTACTGAATTACTTGTCTGCCACGTTTTAGTTCCTTTCCCAAGCTGAGGGAGGCAGCAGGGCACCAATTTTGGCCAGAACAATGGAGCAGCTTTAACCAACACAATGATGTGGTGTATGGAGGAGGAGAAAGAAAGGGAGGAAGGAGGGATGCTTTTTGCATCTACCGGTTATGCAAGCAACTGTGAGAGCAGATGGTGGGATGCAAGTCCTGCTTAAGTCTTTCTAAAAAAAAGTGGGTCAGAGATACTATTTTTAATTTTAAAAAGAGCAAGAAAGCTGTAGTTGAGCAAAAAAATATAATTGAAGCAGAAGGGGAACCTTTCTTAGTCTGTATGCACGTGAAAAGTGAACAGACTCAGAAGTTTTGTTGGTCATGTGTACAGCTGATTAACCAGGGAGGTCCTCCTGCCCAGGTACTTCATGGCATTGCATTTGCTTACAAACCATCCTAACATCACAGGAAGACCTGTCCTGAGATCATTTTTAGGCTATTTCTTAATCACATAGCTCATTCACAACAGTGGTGAGTCAATGTTAGGAGCTACTGACTCTTCTTGAGCATTTCTTTCTATTACTGGTTTTCCAAGACTGCCATGTAGTCAAGTGAGAAGACAGTTAATGTAGATCATCTCTTCTGTAGTAGAGAGGCTTTTCCTGGTAAGTTCCTCTGAGATAGTCTTCCTAAAATACAACAGTCTTGTGACCCTTTGATTCATGGGAAATTGAGAAGGACCTGGTGAATTCAGATTCATTGAATGAATGATATACAGCAGTGTAACATTGAGGAAGCTTTCCATCTACAAAGCTTTCCCTTGAAAGTTATACCTGGGAAGGTTTTATCCTCTTAATCCATTTCACATTTTTGTTCTGCATGATGGAATGTTCTACCTTTGGTTTATGGACTTTGATGGGCAAGGAGAAGGCAGAGTGGTCACTCAGTCTTGAGTAGCAAGTTCTGTTTTGTTAGCTTGTGCTGATGTATGGAGTGATGTGTTGTCTTCTCTCTGCACATCCTGCTACTTGTTGATTTAGCAGGCAAGTGTTTTTTGGGTACATTGCAACAGAGCTTCCAACCACTGTCAAGGGGAACAGCACAAAATAAGGGTCATGCTTAGTACAGCATGCTGCCTGTGATTGACAAGTTATCCCCAAATTCATCAGCATCAATTGTACTTAGCAGTGTATTACATTTGTTTTAATTGCAGAATATTAACAGATAAAATAAGCACAACAGTGATTGTATATGGATGTCTGTAAACTCCTGCTTCTCTTTGGCTTAATAATTAAGTACTTGGTAGCCCCAAGCCTTGGATGGTTCTATCACCTTGGAGATTTAATTAAAAAAATAAAAATAATACAAGATGAGCTTCTTAATAATTATAAATAATTCTTAATAATAATAAATAATACAAGATGAGAAGAGCTTCTTGAGAGTAGCCCTGCTGAGAAGGACTTGGGGATTGTGGTGGATGAGAGACTTAACATGAGCCAGCAGTGGCTCTGGCAGCTCGCAAGGCCAATGGGATCCTGGGCTCCATCAGCAGAGGGGTGGCAGCAGGGACAGGGAGGGGATTGTCCCTCTCTGCTCTGCCCTGGGAGGCCCCATCTGGAGTCCTGTGTCCAGAGCTGGGGCCCCCAATACAAGAGAGATGTGGGGCTGTTGGAGAGGGGTCAGAGGAGCCACGAGGATGCTCAGAGGGCTGGAGCAGCTGCCCTACAAAGAGAGGCTGAGGGAGCTGGGCTGGGTCAGCCTGGAGAAGAGAAGGCTGCGGGGGGGCCTCATTGCAGCCTGCCAGTCCCTGAAGGGAGCTTATAAGCAGGAGGGGATTCAGCTTTTTAAAAGGGTAGATAATGGCAGGACAAGGGGGATGGATTAAAACTAAAGGAAGGAAGGTTTAGATTAGATATTAGGGGGAAGTTTTTTACAGAGGGAGTGATGAGGTGCTGGAACAGGCTGCCCAGAGAAGTAGTGGATGCCCCGTTCCCTGGGGGTGTTCAAGGCCAGGTTGGATGGGGCCCTGGGCAACCTTTTGTAGCTCCAGGCCTGGAGGTTGGTGGCCCTGCCTGTGGCAGGGGGGTTGGAGCTCTATGATCCTTGGGGTCCCTTCCAACCCAGACCATTCTATGATTCATTATATGAGCTTACCTAGAACTAGGCTGCTGCACAGTTATCCCCTCCCTAAATTTAACAGAATAAATGATGTGTGTGCACTGGCTATGCATGGTACATCTTCTTACCTGAAGACAGAATGAAACAATTCTTTTTATTATCCTACTGCTAATAGGGGCTGCATGTGTGTAAAATAACCTGGTTTCCACATGGGAATGCCCTGCAATGTGATTCTTATTTTTCATAGTTTTCCTTGTGGGTTGAAAGAAGAAAAACCTTGATGCTGGCCTCAAGAGAAGTGAGGAATTCTTGTTGTATGTCCAAGCATGTGATTATTGACTTACCCAATAGTAGTTGTCTGTTAGAAGTATTTATTAAGAGTACTTGTGGTCTGTTTGTAAGAATTTATGAGAACATCCTCCTCCTCTGTTTGTCCTTAAGCAGGTATCCAGTAGTCCATACTGGTTCTCTTTTTCCTATTCCTGAGCTTTTCAGCACCAGAGCTTACTGCTTGATACCATGCAGAGGCTGTGGGATTCCAGCAGACCTAGTTAGGCCCTGAGATTGCAGACCTGAGCTTCTATAGTAAAATAGTATTAATGTAGGCTAGGCAGGGAAATCCCACCCAGCAACATCCACGTGGAAATGCCTGCTTGTAAGCACACTTGGAGTTCATTTATGCTTCTCTGGAACTGGGGGAGAAGGAGCTGCTTCTGAGAGACATGGGTTCTGCAAGGCTCTTGCTCTTTTCTCACCAATATTGGTGGAAAGAGGTATCTTTCACCATGCTGGAAGACCTTAACTTGCTTTAAATTAGTATTTTTAATAAATAGCCTGATATTTCACTCTTTAGATCAGATCTGTGCTATCTGCACAAGTCTTTGAAACGCTGTTTGCTGGTTGGGCTGTCAGCATGTCAATCTGAGCTGTGCTTGGTTGTACAAATGGAACTTAGATATGAAAAAGTTATCTTGAGATGCAGAGCTAAAATCTTGCTGAAGAGTAGCTATCAGTTACTGCCTTTCACAATTCTGTCCCATTTAACCATTTTACACTTTTTCCCTAAAATATAGGAGGAGGAGTAGAACATAACCACAAGAAAATGCCTGCCTGTTTTCCTGTTAAATCAAAGCTGGACATCAAAGGACAAGGGAACTCAATAAAGAATTTCTTGATTTCTTTTTTTTTCTCCCTCCATCCAATCAGATTAAAAATGGCATACTTAAGATGTGGCTGCATACAGAACACAAAATCTATGTATGTCTCTTAGTTATAAACCTGACAGCAGGGTTTAGCACGTAGGCATGGCAGTTAGCTTGTCTCTGCAGGTGCACGATGAGTGCTTCTGTAGTCAGAGCAGCTTCCTGGCCCAGTCTGTTGGGCTTTACTTTCCAAATACCCTGTGCTTTGTGATCTCACTGATGTACATCTGACTTGATGTCTGTTCTGGTGTTGCTCTTCTTGTCACCTGTTCCTGCCTTATCCCTATGCTGAGAAGAGGGTGTGGGAATGCAGGACTCAGGGTAGCCAAGCATCAGCAGAATATACTTCTGGAACAGTAATTGGTCCTGGCAGGGATCCTCTGTAGACAGACGTGCAGTGACATTTAAGTCTGCCACTGCAAATGGAGATTGAGCATCCAAGCATGTCTAGTTCAGAGATGGAAAGGAGGCACAAGAAATCAAACCAACCACCAATGCAAGTGTGTAGATCCTCTTGCGTGCATCTCTTTTCTCTCTGCTGAAGGACAGGTGAACCTTGTACACCTAGAAGAAAATCTGAAAGTGTAAATAATCCTTGTGCAATTAAAAGGGTAACTTTTCAGAATTTAACTGTGTGCTGACTTCTGTCACTGTGTTTTGTTCTTGTTTCAGTATAGACCTTGATAGTTTTTATTCTTTCTGAGCGTATTTACTGTTAAACATAAATTTAAGCAAGTAACTTTTTGAAATTGATTGTGCAGTCAGCTTTAAAAGCTGCTGTTCTCTTTGCTAGTGTTTCTTCTACCATCTGTAGGTGCAAACGAGCAATGGGCGTATGGCAATACAGTTCATGCACTATTAGAAACCAGTTCTTAATTAAAATGCATTTTAAAGTGTCAGGAGAAACTTCAGTGAATTAATTAGGCTGGGATTAAATGGTCACACAGTGTTCAGCAGACCCCATGTGTTTTACTTATGCATTTCAGTCCTCAACTTACTATATGCAAATGCTTTGTTCTAGGATTCTTTCCCCCGCAGTAAACTTTTAAATCTTTTTATTCATTCTCTGTGCAGCATAAATGAATGTGCTGCTGTTTTATTAGTGCAGTTAAGGGCAGTAGTGGCACAGGATTTACACTGTCTTACAGGGATACTACACTACAGTTGTGAGGAATGTGACCTGATGACTGGTTTCCACTCAAATGTCTCTGATCCTACCCAAGAAAAAATTTTGCTAATCGTGTTTTAAAGTATTGTGAATTCTTACTCATCTGTCTCTCAAATACCACTGTGGCTTTGTCTTTGGTCAATTTGATATATCCTCTCCTAAGGAGGAGTAAATTGCTTTATGATGATTGGTTCTGAACTGTGGTAGTTGCTCTTAAATCTATTTTCCTCGTTGCCCATAAAGCAAAGCCTGCTGCTTTGCTTAGGCCTCACTATGGACCTGCTCACCTTTATGAGGATCGGCTGCAGTTGTGAAGAGAACCTCCTTTTCCTTGCAGAATCCCACAGCTAGATCTTGTGTACCAGGGACTAAATTCATTGCAGCATATTTAGGCAAGGCTTGTTCAGTGCTGTAAGGCTTTGTGTCGTGGTTACGCAGCGGTGCCCCTCAGGCCTGGAATGCCAGTGCACTAGTTGTCAGACAAAGCACCCTGAAAAATGCAATGCCTGACTGAAAGTAAAACTGAATTTAATCGCTGAAAATGAGTGAAATGAACAATATGGAGGTATAATTTGTTTCTGAGTGCTTTGAGTTAAACCAAGCTGACCATGCCCTACCTGTGTAATCATTAATCATAGAATCGTAGGGGTTGGAAGGGACCTCAAGAGATCATCGGGTCCAACCCCCCTGCCAAAGCAGGCTCCCTAGGACATATCACTCAGATAGGCGTCCAGACGGGTCTTGAATATCTCCAGAGAAGGAGACTCCACCACCTCCCTGGGCAGCCTATTCCAGGCTATTCCTATTCCTCACTGTCTGACCTGTTTTGGGTGTCCGAGTGGAGCCTTTAGGAGGGAGCTGCCATGTTAGCATTAGCTCTATGCAGAGGCATTAATGAGACCTGTAGTAATGATTGCTGTAGCGTTTTGTCTCCTTGTTTCTCCTTTAATTACACACATTAGCGTTTAGCTGGGCTTCAGTAGTTACATAAAAGCGAGAAGAGAGGCTCTCTCTCAGGCTTAAACAGTCGAAACAGCGGTAGCTCTTAAGGCTGTGTGTCCTACACCACATCACTATGTCCTGATGCTCAGGAGATGCTGAGGTTGTAGCACGGTTACTCATGTTTGCTGGTCCCTATTGATTGTCTGTGTTTACATCTGTGGAAAATCTCGCCCTAAGCATTGAATGAAGCTGTAAATCCATCCTTACCTGCCCATGTGAAGGATAATCCTCTCAGTTTTTATTATTTATTATTGCATGCCACTGGGAAGAGCAATAGAAGACGAGAGTGAAAGGTATTGTTTAAATAAGGTCGTATAAAGAGTTTAGGAAATGATCATTGAAGATTTAGAGGAAAGGTTTCTAATATAATTAATTTCCTCAAAAATAAAAAAGCACAAGCCTAACTAGAGGTTGTAGGATATATTTGAGATGTTTTCCAGTGTCACTTCAAGAGACACTGCCTCTAATTTTTAGCATCTTATGAATTGCTCCTAGAGTTCCTAGATGAGTAGCTCTCTTCAAATATTAATTTTGTTCAAGCAAGTTCAGTTTCAGGTAGGAAGCAACTAAATCTGTATCAAGCAGTCACTGACAATCAGTTTATTTAATGTCATGTCAGTAAGTACTTTGAGAATTTGCTAATATATTTGTGCTGCATTGTTAAGTAGCCTGATTCTTTAGGGTTCTTATCCCCTCCCCTCTTTGGAGACTGTTCATAGAGCCATTTATTGTGCAAGTTCCTACAGTTATCAACCAGACTTTTATTTAAATTCTGCACTGCTGTTACTTGAGGCATTGCCTTTAGGCTTGATGTTGGGTTTGGGTTTTTTATTAGATAATACGAGGTCATGCAGATAGAAGACCAGTAATTCTTTTCTTTCCCTGGTACAGTAATTGACACGCTTTGGTTTGTTTATTTATGCCTGACAGAAATGACTGAATTATTAGATGGAGAACTGGATGCTCTGTGTTCTTTTTGCACCATTAAGATAAATAAGATGCATCAGCAGCTGATCTTGAAGCAGGCACATGGTGGCAAGTCGAGACAGCCGCAGCGTGGATTCAGAGCAGAGCGACTGAGGACAAGTGACTGGAACTGTGTGGTTCCTCAGCAGCTAATGAACAGAATCCGCCTGAAAAACATCACAGAGACTGTTCAACAGGTACAGTGCTTTTGGGAGAACTACTGGGGAAAAAAGGCAGTAACACAAGGACCAAATCAGGCAGGCCTTTACTGTCACCATGCTCCAGCCTCTGAAAGAGGTGTTGTGCTTCATACCTCAAGATTCACCTTTCTCCTTTTTTTTTTCCTTAGATGCACTGCAGAACTATTGGTAGTAAATAATCAAATTGTGAGACAATATTGTATGGTGATAAAATGATTTGTGTGAGTGAGGCTGGGGTGGTCAGTTATTGCAGTCCACAGCAAGCCCTGGATCAACTGCAGGAGAAAAACCTTGTTTCCTGGTTACCTTTGTACCTGTTACTTATGGCAGTATTCTGCATATCATTTGACTGGGGAGTCTTTGATCCCAGTATTAAAAGTATTCAAGAGCCTGCTCCCAGCTTTTTTAGACATCAGGTAATACTAAGAATTAAAGCATGCACAATAGAATCTTGGTAACATCAGTTCCTGTATTAAAAAGCATCTGTACCATCTTTACACAATTATAGGTGCTTTTCTTTATTCACCAGTGTGGTTTTCCCACTGTAGAGCATTCTGACCCAGCTCCTCCCTTCAGCTCTGCATCCCAGAGTCTCAAGACTGGTATTTTTAATTATGTTTTTTGTTGGCCAGTGATAGCTGTGGTGTTGCTTTGCGCACTGACATGGATTTAAAGGTGTGGATGTGAGTAGTGACCATTGCCTGCAAGTGCCTTTACCTATATATCTGGGCCTTGGCAAATGTCTCTGCTCTGAAATTGTTACAGAATGCCTGCATCTGGGAGGTATTTCTCATAAAAAAGGAGCTTTGAATAGTAATTACAGTCATTTGTTTTATCTCGATCACATATGCTGGCTTTGATTAATTGCCCTATAGCATAGTCAAAACAATAACACGTTCCTCTGCAAAGCCTGTGCCAGGTGAGCAGGGAGCAGTACTTTCAAAGTCAGTTTCAGGCTTCCTGTTCAAATTGTTTTGAAACCTCAGGAGTCTGTGTTTTTTCATTGTATTAATGTTAACCAGCCCACCATTCAAATTTTGTAGAATTTTTGCTGTCTCTGTATTTGCCTGACAGCGTGGTGATGTATTTTCTAAGAAAAGTAACTTTGGATGCTGTATCTGCTTTCTTCTGTCTTTACCTTGACATAATGTTTTTATGCAGAGGAGAAGAAATCAGGAAAGAAGGCAATGGAGGGACTTGAGACATGACTTTCTAGGATTGATCCCACTGCTTTTGTAGCAGTTTACTGCCATGAAATTAGATAAAATTTATTGATATTTCATAAACACACAAATACTGGGGTTTGTGTAATGCTATTAAATACTCTTAAGATTTCACAGTGGATAAACTAACAAGCATTAAGTAGTACTGCTTATTTTGCAAAGAAAGCTGTGTAATGTTGTTTGTATTCTGACTCAGAGCTGTATACAGATATTTGAACTCATTGGTACAGAGTTTTACTTAATACTTAGAATTTTTTAAGCTAATCATAACCTCTCTGGTTGGTATTTACAGCCATATGTATACTGTCAGCATAGGAACACTGCTGCTCCTCTGGTCTCGTTACAGACAGGCAGTTGTCTGTGGTGAAATTATTGCTGATTAACAATTGCTATTAGTGAATTGTGATGATAAAATACTTGAAATGTGGAGTTAAACATGTTAATTTTACGTAATCAAACCTTCAGGAATTAGTGTATTTGCTGTTGTGGGAGATGGGCTAGCAACCCTGGGCTGGCTTCTTGGAACATCAGGTACTCGTTAAGCAAGAGTATCTAATGGCTGGTTGTGCTCTCAACATACTCAACACTAGCAAACCACATATAGATTTATATTGGCAAAGTTGTAATTTGTACTGAGCATCCACCCAGGGTCCAAATGAGTTACAGTAGTTAAAATGAATTTTTTGCCAGTGTAAGTGTATCCTCAGAGTTGGCTTTGGCTGGTCACTGATGTGGTGCTCTGTTGCAGAAGTCAGTAACATACAATCTCAAGCATTAGGGAAACTTTGCCTATTACAAGAAGAAATAATATATTACAGATCAGTGCTCTGGTTTTGAGATACAAGTAGATAATTTTAAATGAAACTAAGTTATCAGTGCTGGAAGGGGTAAGTATATTTCGTGTGAAAGCATTCAGTAGGCTTATGAAGATGATGCCTTGACAAAGATTATGAAAAAATTTACAACTGCCTGCAAAAGGAAACTTTTGTTTTTAGACAGTATCTTTATCCGTATTTTTATTGATTGATCTTAATGGAGTGGCTATCTTGCTAGGACAGCCATTGCTTATTGCATCAAAGTCTCATCTTTCAGGTGACAGAAGCTCAAATCCATGAATCTGCAGTGTGCCCTGACTGTCAGAAGAAGGAAGCAGAGCTAGCCAAGATTACATTTCTCAGACAAAAGAAGACACTAATAGAAAATGCTTTAATCCAAGAGAAATTGGAAGAACTGATTTACTCCAGAGTAAGCAAATGTTGTTTAAAAAAAAGCTTGCAGTACATGTTATGCATAAGCCAGATTTCCTTTTGATGTATGGCAAGGAGAACAGATCGACCTGAATGCAGTGCAAGTCAATGTAGAATTTGGCTCAGTATTGTTACTAAAATGCTTGGGACTAGCACACTGATCGAGTCATTTGAGGCTTGTCTGATTTATGTAAGCTGAAGGCCTTTCCTAGGATTTCCTAGAATTCCTTTGGGTACATCTTGATTACTTTTCCACAGTTTATTTTCTGTTGGGGTCTGTGGCAAGATGGTAAACAACAAAATGTGGTGGTAGGTAACGATGCCTGTATTAGTCTGTCTTATCCTTTGGTGTAGGAGTCTCAGAACAGGACACTGCAACATGTTATGGAGGCTAAAGCCTCTCAGATGCTCTGAGATTTCTTGTTAGAAGAGGTGT
The DNA here is from genome assembly GCA_013400835.1 of Zapornia atra. Taxonomy (NCBI): domain Eukaryota; kingdom Metazoa; phylum Chordata; class Aves; order Gruiformes; family Rallidae; genus Zapornia; species Zapornia atra. The sequence continues at coordinate 32,536 of VZTU01031294.1, read as the reverse complement.
CTTCCATCTGTGTCTGCTGTCACAAAGTTCCTTGTTAAGAAATGCCTCTGGAATAGATGGTAGTCAGCATACGCTGAAACTTGGAACTCCTTGGGTCTTCTGTGGCTATTCCGTAGGGTTATCTTTTTCCTGAAGGAAGAACTCTTTGTGAAAGGGCATCAGATTGAAAGCAGGTTGTTCCTGAGCACTGATGAAGCAGTGTTCTTTCTGTGCTTGTGAGCAGGGTGGGAATTTGTGCACTGTACCACACGTTCTTTTGTTCTATCTAATAATGTAAGGCTCCTGATATTTGACCCCCGGGCACTCCATGGCCAAGGTTTGAGAGCTTCAACCTCAAGTGAGGCTTTGCTTTTTGCCTCTTGCTTTTTCTCCCAGTTTCCCCCAAAAGGCCACCTGCTTTTCCTTCTCTTGCCTAGGGAAGAAAGCTGCTTTTTGGGGCAGATCATGGGCTATGCTATTCCACAAAGTTATTAAATAAGATGCTTTAAAAATACAGCTGCTGCTTACATGGTTGCTTTTGAGGGACTGGATGTACCTGCTGATGAATACAAAGCCACGTCATTCTCATGTTTTCTTGTTATTTCAGGATGTCCTTACACTGATAGGAGAAGCACTCAGAAGCCTTCCCAAACCTTCAGAGGATCCCAGGATCTTATGGCAAAGGCTGAAAGGTCAGAAAATGTAAGGCCTGGAAGTGGTAAACAACTCAAGGACATAAAGAACTGGGAGAGTCTTCTGCATGCAGTCATGTACTGAATGCCAGTGGCTGTGGATATAACCTACTTTGGTGACCTGTGTGGAGGTTTATAATCCTGCAGTGGAACCAGATATGCCCAGCATGCTGGTGTCTGGGTTAAGATTCAACTCTTTATTCTTCCTAAATGCAAGTGTTTCAATATGCTGGAATCCAACTGAATACATTTTTCTAACTACAGAAGCAAACACATTCTTTTATTAATCTGACAAGAAATAAGTATTGCTTGGGGTTTTTTGTGGGATTGCTTGTGGGATTTCAGAGCAGTTCTCAGCTGCTGCTATCTGTAAGAAAACTGATTTGGGGCTTTTTTTTTGGGTCAGGAAGTTGTAATTTCTAGATTTCAGCTCAGTCTTTCCCCACTGTCTTGTGTTAAATTGAAAGTGAGAGCCCCAGGTGGAGGAGAAAAGAAAGGTTGCAAAGTAACTATAGAAAAGAGTAAAATGAAATGGGGTATTTATAGAAGTGAAATAATGAGACTATAACAGAAATTAATCAGCAAGACTGAGGAGGCCAGCAGGACAAGAAATGATAATAAATTAATCATAGAACCTATGTAGGATAGCTCTCTAGGAAGAGAGAAAACCAACATAGATTAAAATTGGAATAAGATGCTGACTAATGTTTTTGACCATTTTTGAATCCACTTTGGAATTTGTGGTTGTTTTCTTTGATTTTTCAAGATGCCAAAGTCTTACGGTTTTTCAAAGAATATATCTGGCTGAAAAATTGGTGTTCAGTACTCAGGCTAATAAAATGGCTTTATGCTGGAGATCTCAGGGGGGTTAAACAATGAAAATTATCTTAATTGTAGCCTCAAAAGATGTATGTTGATCTGTGGGCACAAACACAGCTCACCTTTCTGATTATTGCTGACACCAGGAGCTACTCATTGGACTTGAGAGTCATAAAGTTACTGACTCTCATCAGTCTCCAGTCTCTTCCGTGCATTTAGATCTCTGAAGGCTGTGGAAATCTTGGAATATCCTTATCTATGGACTCTTACTCAATTCTTGTTACAAAGAAAATAGGATTAAATCTTCCTGTTGCATTTTATTTTGCCATTTTGGGACAAGAATATGTATTGTTGCAGTTGTGTTTTTATTTTACATTCTTGTAGTTTATTGTTTATAAGAGTGCTTGAGGGCTGGTCAGCTTTCACTTCCCACAAATCAATGAAAAACCTGGCAGACAAGCCCACCTCTTTTTTTTTTCTTCTTTTTTTAGTGAATATCTGCCTTTTGCTGCTTAAAAACCTACCTTGAAAAGATTTCCCTGGGAGTTGATCCTGAGTAGGTCAAGCCTCCAGTGAAAATGTATTGCAGCCCTAAGCTGTTCAAAGCCAGTTGGCCTCTCTGCTTCATTGGCAGCTTATTCTGGTTTCTTGTAAGCAGCAGGTTTAATAGTCCATCAGAAATACTCCCCTAAGCTTGGCTTTGACTTCTGAATTGTTGCTGCAGATTACACAGCTACCTGTATAATGAATAAACTGCTGCTTGTGCCTGCCTGTTGCTCTCTAATCCTGAGAAGTGTTTAAATCCCTTATAATCTCCCACCTTCCTATCTTAGAAACCTTTTCTTTTTAGATACTCCATCTCAGTTCCTTATTTGCTTTGGACTACCCTCCCCATTTGTTTTTCCAAGTCTCCAACAATCTGCTTAGCACTAGGCAAAGGCCACCCCAGAGCACACGTGAAGGCTGAGAAGGGCTGTCAGATCCAGAGGTGCTCATCAGGAGCTGAATCCTTTGAACATGAAATTTTGTTATTGCCAGTGAACACAACGTTCATCCCTTACAAAAGCACAGCAAATGAGTTCCAGGACACTAAATATAGATTGATTAATTTTATAAGCAAAAGAAGACATTTTGATGATCTTGCTTTCAGGACACTGATGCTTTCTAGAAATATCAGAATGTTTCTTTGCAACTCTTGTCAAGCCTTTATGTAAATCCACTGAGCTATGAGCTATCTGGGTTAGGTGTCTGACAGTATTTTTCTGTGAAGCAGTGTTCATACTGGCACAGCACCGTGGCTGTGCAGCTCTTGATTGTTTGCATAAATACTACAAAAACAATTCAGATAGCTGCTCTGAAAAATCAAAGTGTGTTTTGCTTATGTCTGTTGCATGCATTTTCCTACTGCTTGCTACTGTTCTTTCTTTTTTTTTTTTTAAGACAGAATGACTCTGAGATCTGAGTGTTTGTCTCCTGTTTCCTTGTAGCAGCTATTAGGGATGTACATTGGAATGAATGAGCTGAGCCTCTAAATTTGTTTCATAATCCTGCAGTGTTTCAGACTAGAGATCCAAAAATTCTGACCTGGGGAACATAGGAGGGGGAAAAAATAATTGTAGATCACATCCCTTCCTTTCACCCCCTCCCAGGAGCTTCTCCCACCTTCCTTAGCTGTAGATTTTTCTTTTGATCCAAAGAAACACTCTAAAATTGTGATCAAGAGAGATGTATTCATCTGCTCCCTTGTTTGTGCTTGCTGGAGCATAAAAGGAGGGAGGTGGATCAAGGGTGATTCATATGGTAAGCAGCTGTAGTACAGAAACAAATCAACTGGCCTGTTAAAAGTACTTTGGAGCTCTTGCTTTCCAGCTCTCATGCTGCACAGTGTTGCATTATTTAATCTTCTGAGTGATTTGTGATGTAGTAGTTTATTGCTCTGAACTTTGTACAAATCCAGAGAGTTATTTTCATATATACAGTGTTTGATATTATGTGTATGCCAATAGCTGGTTACATGCTGTTGTAGTTTATAACTGACCCTTTGGATGTATTTCTCAAATTATCATTAAAATCAGTTTCCTGTGGACTGCAGCAATTTAATTTCCACTTTGATTTCTCTGGCTTTCTCTATTAAAAAAAAACAACCAACAAAAAGCTTCCAGGTTCAACCATCCCATAGTTTTGTCTCTAACTATCTCTTGGGCTGTGGGACTTGGTCTTTGTTTCTCCTCTAGGATAAGTTTCCATCTCACTCACAGTAGGCTACTAGCACATGTTTTGCAATAAAGTTCTAGTGTAAGGAACTTGCCTGGGTATGAGCTGGGAACAAAGATAAACACGTTTGAACACTGATTTCTAGCTCCTTGTGAAAGATGTAGTCACAGAAGGTGGAGGTTGGAAGGGACTTCTGGAGTCCCAACTTCATGTCCAACCCCCCAGCTCGAGCAAGCTCACCAAGAGCCAGTTAGGACTTTGTCCCACTGGTCCAGAAGTTCTGACATTAATCTGGAACCTCTTCGCTGAAACTTTAGTAAAAGCTGAAATGCTTCAGCCACCCTTGGGCCTACTACCTCTTCCAAAATCCACCTCTCAGCCCTGGTTCTGGTGTGTGGCAAGAGTCACTTGTTTGTTGTATTCAGGTTTTTTACCACATCTGCTCTGATCAGCCTCCAAGAAGAGGAGCTAGACCCAGTTGGAAGCTTGACAAAAATTTTAGATTGGTGGTACTGAGGACAAGGTTTTGCTGCTGGAAAGGTTCACATTCCCCTGCAAAAGTGTTAGTTGATACAGTGCCCAGGTGGTTCTTCAATAAAAACCTGAATTGTAGCTTTCAGTGCCATTATTCCACATCATACATACGTACTCCAGCAAGAGCTGGAGTGCTTCCAGCTATGTGTTTTTAAAGCATTTTGAAATATACTTGCATTCTTCAAGTTGTAATTTTATTACCATTCAGTATGATTTTCAGAGAATGACTTTTTATTGTCTCCACTCAATAAGAGCTGTGTGCAGATCACTACTGCCTGCCACAGAGTTGGTATTCTAAACACTGCTGTGGTTAAAAAATGGGTTTTAATTTTGTAAAGACATATATTAATCTTCTGCATGCTGCATTTGCATTGTCTTTACACAACTAGCTAACTGTTCCTTTTTCCTCCATGACTGCTTCTGAAGATCTTAGAATCATAGAATGGCATGGGTTGGAAGGGACCCCAAGGATCATAGAGCTCCAACCCCCTGCCAACGGCAGGGCCACCAACCTCCAGGCCTGGAGCTACACAAGGTTGCCCAGGGCCCCATCCAACCTGNTGAATCCCCTCCTGCTTATAAGCTCCCTTCAGGGACTGGCAGGCTGCAATGAGGTCCCCCCACAGCCTTCTCTTCTCCAGGCTGAACAAGCCCAGCTCCCTCAGCCTCTCTTTGTAGGGCAGCTGCTCCAGCCCTCTGAGCATCCTCGTGGCTCCTCTGACCCCTCTCCAACAGTTCCACATCTTTCTTGTATTGGGGGCCCCAGCTCTGGACACAGGACTCCAGCTGGGGCCTCACAAGGGCAGAGCAGAGAGGGACAATCCCCTCCCTGTCCCTGCTGCCACCCCTCTGCTGATGGAGCCCAGGATCCCATTGGCCTTGTGAGCTGCCAGAGCCACTGCTGGCTCATGTTAAGTCTCTCATCCACCACAATCCCCAAGTCCTTCTCAGCAGGGCTGCCCTCCAGCAGCTCTTCTCCCAGTCTGTATCTATGGCTGGGATTCTTCTGACCCAAGTGCAACACCTGACACTTTCCCTGTGCTGACAGGAGCGTGGTTGGTATGGGAGGAGGTTTGGAAATGGGGAGAGGGGGGCATACACCTGCTGGCAGTGAAGTACTACAGCCTCTACTTTTCAAAGCACCTGTAGAATTAATCAGGATACCTTCAAAAAAGGACAAAAAAAACATTTTACAGCTGCTGGGCATGGGTGTTCACTGCTTATTTATTTATTTTGTAATAAAATAGTACTGTTTGTTCTCACATAGACTGGTGGATATGATCCATAAATACGTTTGTAAAATATATCTGTAGCATGTAACAGAATCCTTTAGAATATTCTGTGAAAATTCATATTGGTAGTTGATAGCACTTTAAGAACATTTACATCCTTCATCTTGACATTTTTAAATAGAACATTTTTTGCCTACAGAAGAAAGTTTACAGCATCATCACAGTATTATAGCTTGTTTAAAAATACATACGGCGTTAACGGTAATTGCAAGAAAGCTGGGTACTTGAGCAGGGGTTTTGTTTGTAATTTTACATGTTTTCTACTTTTTAAAACAATGACTTATATTGTTACATCCATCACTTTGATAGAAAATATTACTTAGATATGCTACTCACAAGAGATCTGTCATTTTTTTTCTGTGACATAATATTACAGGCTATGAAAATAGAAACACACCATTGTATGGTTGGTTTAAAAATAATTGCAAGCCTAGGTTTAAAAAAAAGCATGTTAGGCTTGCTTTTTCCTCAGTAACATTGGGTGTCCTTAATCCACTTACGGTCAGGATGCTGCCAGCACCTCTCAGCTCAGGAAAGAAATACTCACTTACCACCTGTGAGCAAGTGTAGGGCTCGGTCCCACGTGTTTCTGCACGGAGCTGGTGGCTGAAGACATGAAGAGTTCTTCAGCCATGGGCTTTCAGGACCAGGCTGCTACTGCTCAGTATCTGTGAGTCTGATTTACTTTAAGTTCCCAATTGGATTTCAAAATCTTCAGCCAGATGATTAGATTGGTGCAAAACAATGCAACTCCACTGATTGATTTGGTTTATTTTTTTTAATCGGCTGCGTTGGTTTGCATTAACCAAAATCTGACTCTTTGCCATCCATCAGCCATTGGATTTTTTTGAAAGAGTGAGAGGAACAGATTTAAATTCACTGTTTTAGTAATACAGGAGAGATTAAAAATACATGATTGCATTGGTTTTACTTTGCACAAATGAGACTAAATATATAAATATATATATGTATAATAAAGCTGTAGGAAATCTCCAAACTGCTAACAACTCTTATAAATGAGATAAAACAAGGATATATTTGCTTGGAAACTCCATAGTTGCTGTTCTTTTATTACTTTCACTTTCAGGTAATGCAAGAGTATCTCATGGTGGATCCTCTTTCTTTACGAAACAAGTCCAGGGGTGCTTTGACAAATGCTCTTTTCGTGGTCTCTCTGATACTCCTCCTGTGCTTTCTGCAGTTTTTTACCTCTCAGTTTCCACTTGTGAAAACAGTAGGTTATTAGGGATGTCATGATCAAAGAGAAAAAAATGATCAGCACTATTATCAGGGCGATAGTGGATGAGAGGGACCCCTCGAGCTGCTTCGTTTCACTGTCTCTTGTTGCGTTTAGTTTAGCAAAGTTCTCGTAGTCTGTGGAGGCCAGAAGTGTGGGTACAGGAGCTTCTTTGAACTTGGGCCTCATTGGGAAGCAGTAGGTGTTCTCACTTGGTTACAATTTCAGAAGCAGCACAGGACTACGACTCCCTTGTCACCTGTGTCATCCAGAAGCCGGTTTTCTCCTCAGCTTGGCCAGGCATGGATGAGGCTCAGCAGCTTTGCTTGTTTATGAAGCCAGGGAGCAGGGGAGTAACAGGGAGTGTCACAGAGTCTTCACCACAGGTCATCTATCGCTGAAGTTGGGTGAGTCAGAAGTGTGTGTGTACTGATGTCTCTATCAAGGGGCTGGGGGGGGGAGCTGCTTTGCTGGCTGCTGCTTTGTGAATCTTTGTTTTCTTGAAGAGATAATTGAAGAAAATCCAATCAGTTTTCCAGTACCATTGTGATGGCAGGGCTCATCCCCAGGCTTAAAAGAAAAACGAGCGCTGCAACAAGTCGAGTTTGTATCTTACAAATTCATTCAGTGAGAGGGTTTTTTTTCTTCCCCCAAATATTCCCAGAAGAGTGAAATCAAAGGCATGTTTTTTTGCTGAGAGGCAGGCTTGGTTTTGCTAACATCACATGCATTAACAAAATCAGCTACAAATCAGGAGCTCTCATGTTAATGAAGGGTTTTTATTTTCCCCTCTCCTTCAATACTTGCTCTCAGACTTGGCTTCTCTGGAGAGGATTCTGATTTGGGATTTTTGGCCTCGTTATACTGGATTTTAGGAGCTGTCCTCACTGATTGCAAGTCTGGAATCTGGAAAAATGACCTGGGTGAAAAAAATGAGAGAGGATTATGTAAAAGGTGAGCTCCCTGAAGGCAGGGAGCTATGATCTAGAATTAAAACACCTTACTCTTTCATATTTGTGACAGAATTTCACATACATTTAAGTCACTTGTCTTTGATATATGCTGTGTGTGACAAATGCTAAAAAACTTACTCATCTGAGCAGTTCTGAAGTTAAGGGCTGTTCTGGAGAAGGTGAAGAGCTGGTTCACCCTGCCCCTTCCCTCCCCTCTTCCACATCTCATCTCATCTCACTCTGATGAGGAGCAAGGCTGGTCTGCTCTTACTGATTTCGGCTTCCTCTCAGGACAGTAGGATTTGGCCCCAAGATATTTTACTTTAAGGAGCTGCAAGCACTTTCAGAGCTATTTATTTCAAGTAACAGATTGTTCTGAACCCCCTCCACCCTACTCCCAAATGCTTTGAGGCCAAAATTAGGTTTCAGAGATCTTGCAGCATAACTATTTGTTCTGAGGTGCTCAGTTTGATAGGATGCAATTGTAATTCATCCTCTTTATAGAAATCTGTGGTTCATCCCACTCAGGCTAGTAGAGAACTGAGGGTCTCACTTACTAATTAGTGGCACGTTCTTGTTTGTAATAAAGACTGTTTACTATAGATTAGCATTCTGTTGATGTTAAAAGATGTAAATGAGCAGTTCGTGCCAGTTTGGAACAATATGTTCACATAGTCAAAAATAAATGTTGATTTTTAAAGAAAGTTTAAAAGCTGGATTTTACTGTAGTTTAGGATCAAAAAAAAAAGTGGTTATAAAGCTGAAAGTTCATTTCACATAAGGGGACAAATGCAATGTACCCCATCTTTGATGAATGTCTACATGTAGCACTACTGGTGAGTTGTATATCAGGAGTTTATGACAATAGGATATGTTAGTGCTACTTGGCTATGTATTCAGCATCTTTATCAAGTAGCTTAAAGAAAGAAACTGCAATAAAAGAGCTTATGAAACTGAGAAATGCCCTTCTGATTTATGGAGTAGGTAAGTGTCCACCACCCACATGAAAGTTCAGGAGGGTGGAATGTCTCAGCGCTAATGAAAATCAAATCTTGTCATACTTGCCTGAACCTGTATCTCATCTTATCTGTATCCACAGCTATCAGATTCCTATGGGAAATATAAAATATAAAAGATATAAAATCATTAGGCATCTGGTACTGCACAGTACTGTTCCAAGAAGGTGAGTGGATGTTAGTTGTAACTCCATTGTGCCATCAGTTCAAGTGTGTGTATTTTCAAAACCAAAACAGGAATGATTTTACAAACTGAAGTCTGCAAAGAAACAAGAGGAGGAATTAGAGGGCTTCATGGAGTACCAAGGTGATGATCTCACTGGGATCCCAGACACGGCTCACACAACCAAAGTGTTGCCACCTTGGCCTTTTCAGGAACCTGCTTGGAAGACTCTCACATAGGACACTCTTACAGAGAAAGAGGGGTCTGGGAGATCTGGTTGATTTCCAAGGATCACCACCTCCAAACTCAGGAATTGTTCGTCCCAATGTGCAGGAAATAATGTGGTGGTGTCAGGGGATCTGCATCGATGAATGAGGAGTTCCTGATTTAAAAAGGAAGCATGGAGGTGGTGGAAGCAGGGACAGGTGACCAGGAGGAATAGAGTGATGCTGTCCAAGCATGCAGGGCTGGGATTAGGAAAGCCAAAGCCCACTGGGAGATGAGCCTTGCAAGGAACACAAATGCAACAGGAACAGCTTCTATAGGCCTATCTGCAGCAGAGGAAAGGCTAGCATGAATGTGGACCTGTATGGTGAGGAGACATGATGACTAAGGACATGGAAGAGGTCAAAGTGCTCAATACTTTCTTCAATACAGTCTTTGTGATCAGATACTGCTCAGCAATCCCAGCCCCCTAAGACCACTAGAAAAGTGTGGCACAGTGAGGATTTACCCTTGATGTGAGATTCTTGAGTTAGGGAATGCTTAAAGAAGCAGCTGAACACTGAGAAGCCCACGGGAGCTGTTGGGATTACCCCCACAAAGTACTGGGGAAGCTGGGACAGTGTCATTCCAAGGGTGTTCTCAACATGTTTTTAAAGCTCATGGAGACCTGTGGGAGGTTTCAGAGTATTGGAAGCAAATAAACTTCCCTCCTATTGGCTTCGCTTTAGTCCCTTGGGAAGGTAACATAGCAAATCTTGGAAACCATTTCCAGACATATTTGGGACAGGGATATATGAGAGGGAAAACAGCCTTGATCAATGTGGTAGCCTTCTACATTAAGTGATTAGCCCAGTAGATGGAGAGCAGTGGATGTTGTTTGTTTTGGCTTTGGAGAGGTTTTTTATGCCAGACAGTGGGCAGAGAGTAACCTCATGCAGTTCTACCAGGGGAAATGCCAAGACCTGCTCCTGGAGAGGGACAACTCGTGCAAAAGCACATGCTGGGGGCCACCTGCCTGGTGAGCAGCTTTGTGGGGAAGGACCTGGGGTCCTGGTGGATGTCGAGCTGAACAGGAGGCAGTGTGCTCCTGTTGTAATGTCCAGTGGCACAGAACTGTTGGAGAGGGTTCAGAGGAGCCACGAAGATGATTAGAGGGCTGGAGCAGCTGCCCTACAAAGAGAGGATGAGGGAGCTGGGCTGGGTCAGCCTGGAGAAGAGAAAGCTGTGGGGGGACCTCATTGCAGCCTTCCAGTACCTGAGGGAGCAGAGGAACAGGAGGGGAATCAGCTTGTTAAAAGGGTAGACAAGGGGGAATAGATTAAAGCTAAAGGAAGGAAGGTTTAGATTAGATATTAGGGGGAAGTTCTTTACAGAGAGAGTGGTGAGGGGCTGGAACAGGCTGCCCAGAGAGGTGATGGATGCCCCGTCCCTGGAAGTGTTCAAGGCCAGGTTGGATGGGGCCCTGGGCAACCTTGTGTAGCTCCAGGCCTGGAGGTTGGTGGCCCTGCCTGTGGCAGGGGGATTGGAGCTCTATGATCCTTGGGGTCCCTTCCAACCCAGACCATTCTATGATTCTATGATCCTTGCCTGCAGTACGGCCTTGTCAACAAGTTGAGGGAAGTGATAATTCACCTCTGGTCAGCACTGGTGCAACCACAGTAGGGGGAGAGGCATCAGCTCACGTTGCAATGTCACACTGAGGTTTTGGAGACAGTTGAACCCCTAGTACTCCACTTAATTTTCAAGAAGACAGTTGATGTTACCTGTACTGATGGTATGAAACACACGCTCTCACACACACACAAAGCACACACTTCAGGCTGAGTTGGGTTCTATCTGCTGAAGATTCAGTCTCAATGCGCTCTCATGAGGAAACTTTCCATTAAAAAACCCCAAGACATCCTTCATTGTCCATGCTCTAATTGAATTCAAACAGTAGAGAATAAATTATTCTTACATTGTTTTGTTGGTTTTGTGTGAGTCATAAGTCTTCAGTGTGTTTTGTCTGAGCATTATGAACATGCAAACTGGGCACATTTAATTCCCCATTAACATTTAATAAAATATATTAGAAAGGTTTGGGTATTTAAAGAAATAATTTGAGTAGGGTTTTTTTTTTTTTTGGTGCGGGTTTGTTGGGGATTTTTTCCTTGTCTGGAAATACTGATTTATTGGCAGAACCATGAAAAAATATTAGATTACCTGTAAGCTGAATGTATTTCTAAACCTTGTCATGAACTAGTGATGTTTTGCTTTGCTCTTTCCATAAGGACTGGCTGTCGATGTGCTATGTGTCCTGGCCTAGAGATGGACTTTGTGACTGTGGCTCATGTTTACATGTATTTCTGTTTTAAACAAGCTAATGACGTTATCAGAGTTATTTTAAAAAGAATAATGATGATTTGCTTTGAATCCTTAAACAAATAACTGTCAAAATGTCGGGTAGGAGACCAGACTTGTAGGAAGCTTTAATTGGCTGTGGTTTGGCTGGGTTTGGTTATTTTTTTTGTTAGGATAACTCTGTTTTCTGCTTCTGTGTTTCAGTTAAAGAAAGGATTAAGCTTGGTGAATGTCTGAAATCTTCAGCTTCAGTAGGAGGGATGAAAGCCAGAAATTACACGTGAGCTACTGGTGTTTTGTTGTTTCAGTAGGAAGCTGATTGTATGTTCCTGACCTTTAGGCTAACTCAAACTTGCTTTGACTTCCTGATGCTATCGATTGAATGGTTGATAAGGACATCTAAACCAGCAGCAATGAGGAAAAATATAGAATCATAGAGTGTGTAAGGTTGGAAGGGACCTTCAAAGGCCATCTAGTCCAACTCCCCACAGTGAGCAGGGACATCTTCACTAAATCTGGTCCCTCAGAGCCCCATCAAGCCTCACATTGCATGTCTCCAGGGATGGGGCCTCCATTACATCTCTGGGCAACTTGGGCCACTAATCTACCACCCTCAGAGTGAAGAGCTCCCTAATATATAACCTAAATCTCCCCTTTTTGAGTTTAAAACCATCCCCCCATATCCTATCACTCCATGCCCTTGGGAACAGTTCTTCCCCAGCTTTCCTACAGGCACCTTTCAGGGACTGGAAGGCTGCTATAAGGTTCCCCTGGAGCCTTCCCTTGTCCAGGCTGAAGAAGCCCATGTATCATGCTGTTCTCAAACACAAACACATCTTTCCAAAGTAAAGGCAACTGACCTGAAACTAGAAACCTGCTCCTCTAAAAAAAAAAACCTTTTGACTTCAGTATTGGAGAATCTTTGGGTTTTGTCTTGTGTGTCTCATACTCATCCATACATCCTGTGCATTTTCAACTGTTGAATTACTTCTAGTGTTTATATCATCTTAAATATATATATATAGGCATTTTAATATAGTTTCAGGCTTGCCTGCTTTCTGCCTTCAGATTGCTGGTAAACTCCCCTGCTGCCTTTCAAACTGTCTGTTCCATTTTTATTGCATTAGGGAAGAATGTGCTTCCTTTCTCTAAATTTGCATCTTTTTGATGTAAAAACATTTGTGTGAAATGTATCCATCATGTTGTAAACCTGATATGTAAATGATTCTCTTCTCCTCCTCTGGAGCTAGCGTAGCAAGACATCTACTAATACACTCGTGCACAGAACTGCAGATGAAAGCCAGAGTGGGAGTGAGAGCAACTGAAAGTGGGGACAGGGAGGGAGGGAAAGCAATGGGAAAAGGAGATGAGGGAGGGAGTGTTTGAAAAAGCATGCAGTGAGATGTTTTAGCCTTGCTACTTATTTTTCTCTGCATCTTCTCTAAGCCCACGCGTGAGAACAAGGGGCAGGATTTTAGGAGTATTTTAAATAAGTCCATAAGACCACCCTCACCATTTACAAAATCCAGATACGTCCTAGTATGTGTTTGTCTTTATCTTTGGATGCTTAAAGTACATCTGGAAATCTACAGGTTTCATGTCTGCAGAGTGGTGATGAGCTTTCAGCTGTGAGCCAGCTGGCTTCGTACCTTCCCCTGGGCTCTGTGTGCTGGGGGGGTATGGCTTTAAATAACGAACACCAGGTTGTTCCACAACAGCCCTTTAGGTGTGCTTGTAAGTGTTAAATGCTCTGGATTCATCTGAGGAGTTCTAAAATCAAACCACCTCTTTGTGCCTTTGCCTTCAGTATTGTTAATCTCAAAATGAAATAGCAAAATTGGCCTGTATTAGATTTTTACACGTAGTCATCCTTAGAAACTTAATTTGCATAAACCCCTTGCAATTACCTCCAGTGATATAACAGGCAACTTAGATAAAGATTTAAGCAAGTCAATTAATCTTTTAATTAAGTGCACAGAGTTCTTGCCCTAGTCTGTCTGAATGCTTTACACTATTTATCCTAGTGAGCAAGCAAACTTTGCTTTTAGCAGTTGTTCAGCCTGCTCTGTCTTCCTTAGACTTGAGGTTTTCTCCTCCCTTGTGCAAGAAGAGGGAAAGACTGCAAGTTTTGGAAGCACTTGTGATAACTCAACTCCAGCGTCGTGAGATCTGTGAGCCAACAGCTAGTTCAGGCTTATTCCTAGAAAAGGAACAGTATCCAGTGAGATCCCAATTCTCCTTCAGCTGCAATGGGCTTGGATAACTCTGTGGGACAGTCTGTTTATGATGAAAGCAAGTAATTTTAGAGCAAAACCTGATACCATCTCACCTCTGCTTTAAGAGGTGCAAAGCAAAACAGCTTCCCTCGATGCGTGTGGAAGCTGTGGGCCCTGCAACTGCTTGGACACCTGCTTCTATGTTCCAGAAGAACTCATGTGGGCAGGTGTCTCTGGTTAGCATGGACTGTAAACATAACACACTATTTTCCTGGGCATTTACTTTATAGAGAGCCCATATGGAGCTAACTCTGGTTCCCAAGGTTTTAATTGTATTACATAATCCCTGAAACGTAGAGCAACTGAAGCAACAAAGCTGTGGTGGTGTAGATCTGGACTCTCTCTGAAATTGAGACTCTTCCCATTGATTTTACTGATGACTTCTCATAATAGTATAACACCTTAATTTGATATAACTGTGATGTGATAAACACCAGCAGCTTTCTAGGTGTGATTACACCCTTCTTGTGACTGCATGCTTTGGCAGATCCTATCTTTTGTCTGTACAAAGTCCAAATCCTTGTGGAAGTTGCTGGTGCCTGTTTCCAGGAACAAGTAACACTTAAGCCATGTTACAGACCGAATGCTTGATGAGCTCCCTCCTTAAACCAGTGTTGCTAAAGTGTACCCACAGTACATATTTTAGCCCTCGTGTTTATCTAGTGGTGTGAGGAGGGTTTATCATCCTGATCAATGAAATCTTTGTATGACATTTTTAGGGTAGTTTTGAAACTGTATGTTAAACATTCCCCATAGGTTTGCTGGCTGAGGCTTGGGTGTGCTGCAATAAAACATGTTAGGAAAAGACATTGAGTCCTTTTCCTTTCACTTGCTCATGTTAGGGGAAGGGTTTGGATTTTTTCCCTTGTCTTTGACTGTTTTCCAAGTTTAAAAGTGTGCTTTCTAAACAGTTGAACAGATCTGTTCCTTCAGGTTGTTCACTTGAAAATAGGCTGCACTGCATTTAAAAACTATGTTGAGATTGGCTTTCTCAAAGCAGCACTTGATATTCCTCTTTCTGGAGGCTGGATTTTCCTGGTAAGTCATTCTTTGCTTTTCCTACTAAAGGAACAATCTTATATCATCAGCTAAAAAACGTGCTCTGTAAAACAGGGATTCCTTTTTTTCCTTTGAAACTGTCTTTCACAGTTAAGTTTTTGCTAATTTAGTGATACTCTCCTCTTTTGCACCACACTCTATGCTGTTCTTCCCACACACCTTTCAAAACCAGGGGCAATTACATCCTTCGATACAGAGGCAGCCTCTGAATTTCTCCATTAGTCTATCTTTTAACTGTTTCTCTGTGAAAACCCAAGTCCTGGAGTGCAAACAATTCCCTAGCCTACACTGATGCTTAAACTTGCTCAGGGATTTCTTCCCCCCACACCCAATTTGCCTGTTTGTAGGATGAGTTTGTCCTACTGCTCAGTTACATGGTTTTTTGGAGCCAGAACAAGTACTTACCAGTCCAAGTACAAGTGGATGTTTAATTGTTCTCTCGAGTTACAGGATAAACAAAAGCTGAAAGCTTTTAGAGCTGAATGCAAAGAACAAAGCCAAACCCTATGATCCTTCATCACACAAGATCTTAAGACAATCAGTGGCCTTTTTGTTAAATTCTGAATTTTCTTTGCAGGTGAAGGAGGGTTCTGATTCTGGGCTAATTGGTGCAAAAGGGAGATGAACAAATGAGATCTGCTTTTGTATCCTCCTCCCTTTTTTTTTTTTTAATCTCTCCTTTTTTTTCCTCCTCCCCTACTGCTAGCAAGGAATGTAATTACGAGTGGGATGCTTTGCAGCCTTTCTCTTGGATCTAAAATCTGCCAAGACTGAAACTCCTGCAGGGGTAACGGGGGTTTTTTTGGGGGTTTTTTTTTGTTTTTTTTAAATATGCAAAGAGCAAAAAACTGTTTGAAAATTGAAGTATTCATCCAACTCATTTAAAAAGAAAACTCTTCTCCTTCCAGCCAGTGTGCCTGTTCTTGATGAATAGTTACGGTCTAGGACTACAATGTATTTGCCACTGGGGGAATTGTACCTTTAAAATAGTGCATGAGAAATAATAAGCTGAAGGTGGGGACAGAGCAGGGGGCTGAGGGCGATGAGCATCAGTTTAGATGCAGCTATTCTGGGTCTGTCCATCTCTGGAATAAGCTCAGGTTTGCAGTGTGGACACTCTTTGTGTAATTTGAGAGTTGTAGGTGAGTTGAAAGCATCCTTCCTTCCTCCCTCCCTGCCCAGGTAGCTTGTCCCTGGGACTGATGGAACTGGTGTGCAGTGGGTTGGTCCCAGCACTGAGCGTAAAGGAGTAGGAGAGGGGGGAGACGGCAGCAAAGACTTTCTTTAAGCATTCAATGCTTACTGGTCAGTGTTGACTTTCCTCTTAGCTCCAAATCATATTCCAAATGGGAAAAGTTATGTGAAATGCATTTGGGAGATGAGGTGGTTTATGCAGCAGGTGCCTGTGTGCTGTGTGCCAGGGGAGGAAGGGGCGAGGGGCACATCACCTTCCCCCTTCGTGGGATGAGGGGTGACAGGGGGCAAGACGGGCTGACTGGGTGTACGTGTGGGGGGAGGAAGGGCTATGCTGCTTCCATGCATGAACAAAGGGGATGAGAAACATGGGTAACTGGGGGGGAGGGGGGGCTTGCATGCATAGTGTGTGGGAAAGGGTGAGCGGCCCCCCGGGGCCCCGGCGGGGATGAAGATGCACAGAGAGAGGAAGGAGGAGCGTGTGTTTGTAGGGGTGCTTAGTGCACCTTTGTGCTCTGAGGGTGGATATTACCGATGTCTTTGTGCAGGGTGGGGGTGTGGTGGGTGTCCGCGTGGAAAGCTGCCGGTCCCCTCTGGAGGACCGTGATGCCTCTGACTAGAGCCGGGCAGCCTCAGTGGGGCCACGAGTGACCCTGGGCCGGGCTGGGGGGCAGTAGGGAGAGCGGTGCAGTCCTGGATGCTGCTCTGCTCCGTGCTGTGCCGTGCCAGCCTGCGTGCCGGCACCGCGCTGTGCGGTGCTGTGCCGTGCCAGCCTTGCACTCCAGGTGCCAGCTCCGCACGCCGGCTATCGTGATGCCGTGCTGTGCCAGCGCCACACGCCAGGTGCTGCGACGCCTGGTGCCGCGCCAGCCCCGCACCGTGCCCCTGGTTGGGAGGCTGCGGATGCCTGGAGCAGGGTGCAGGGGGAGCATCCCTCGGAGCTACGCCCGGCGAGGCACCCACCTGCCCAGCCAGACAAACGGCACGTCTGCAGCGGGCGGTTTCCAGCGCTTGGGGGGTTTTGCTGCTGCACCCTGCGCCCCGCGCCAGGAAAATGAGCTTTGTTGGGAAATGAGCTCGGTAGGTAGAATCCCTCTGAAAGGGGCACCCGCGCCCTTTGCATAGCGAAGGAAAGGAGGTTTTGGGCTGTGTCCATTTAAAAAACTGCCACCGCTGCCCCCTGCCTGCCTCCCTCCCTCCTTCCACTTTCTAATGAGCCTCCGGTTCCGCACAAAGGATTCATCATAGTCATGCAGTACTCACCTTCTCCGGCCACATCTTCCTCTGCCCGCGGGGCTACTTTCAAAGGGGGAGAGTGGTCGGGGAGCGGCAAGGCTGGGAGCCCGTGCTGAAGCCTGAGCATGGAGGTAGCCCGAGACCTTGCAAACTGGCCGGTCTCGTCCCTCCTTGCTCTTTAAAACGGAGAGGCAGATAGTGCTGAACGGGCGAGTTGTTTGTGCTGCAGCTGCGGGGAGGGTGGAATAGCTCCCCACACCCGCTACCTCAGCAGCACTCACTGAGCCCAGCCAAATTTTTCAACTTTATTTAGGGGGAAGAATAGATCACATGGGGAGCTTCACCGAACTGGGAGGAGCGTGTTAGTGCAGAATCAGGTCACTAACATAAAAACCCAGGAGTTAGTCACAGACACAAAGATTAATAGTGTTAGCATAATCCAGGCATAAAAAGCAGGCGGAGACAAAGACAAGAGATGCTTATGGGAGTTAAACCCTTCTGGTTTCTTCCCTTATCTGTGTCATTAAGCAGGGTCATTTCTTGCTCCTTTAATCAGGTGAGTTTTCCTAATTGAGTAAGAAATACAGTAGAATGTAAAAAATGTTTTCAGCTTCCAAGTGCTTTTGAGCACGTTCTTCTTGGCTGTCAATCTAGCATTTCTACAGGCTTTTTTTTTTTAAAAAAAAATATTTAATTTCTGAAATGCTGGCTGTCTCTGTCCTGCCTTCTTGTATCGATTCAGTCCCAGAGAAATAGATGCTACGGACCTGTTCCAAAACATACACATGCCCACATAAAATAGTCTAGGTTGAATAATTGCCTCCAACCCCAATCTTTAATTTGCATCTCTTGCACAGACAAAGGAAAGAAGGCTGCTGGCTGATTCCTTATCATCCTGCTGGCTGAGAAATCATTGTGGAATTCAGTTTCTACAGCACCTTTTTCTGATCTTTGTCTTTCATTCATTAATAGATGGCAAAGCTCCCAACAGGAGCATAGGTAATACAGAACTGTCCCCAAGTGCTGAAGAGCTGATTGCTGCCAGCACCGCAGCATGATTCCTAGGACTTTTAATATCTTTGTTTATTTAATCAAACCTGTGATGGATTTAGGTTATTTAGAGGCCAAAACTCAAATGTGGATGCCTAAATTTGGGTACCTAAATGCATACATATCTTGTGAAGAAGTGGGCCTGACTTTTATAGGTGCTAAGCAACGGTTCTTCTGCATTTCCATCTGCTTTTAAGTCACATCCCACCCTCTGCCACCTTCCTCATGTCCACACATTTGAAAAGAAATTAGCTTTGAAAAGTAGGCTATCTCGTTCCTTTGCTTTGAGGGATCTTCCCCAAAAGAAGCTCCATCCTAAGACATGATCCCCTGTGAAGGGGAGATTGGTAACCAGGTGAATTGCAGCAACAACACCAAGAGGCCTGATGCATCCAGTTAGTATAAAACTACAGGAGAGCATCTCTGCTGCACACCCAAAAAAGACTGAAGCATTCATCAAACAAGTTGCACCTGCCTACGGAGTGACTATCCTTCCTTCAGCTTGCAGAAAAAATTAACCAGCTTTGGCTGAAACAGTCAAAATGTTGATTCTTGGCAAGTTCTTAATGAAGTGCCTCTGGACTAGAGATGGTATCAATCAGGATAGCACACCTTCGCTTCGGTGCAGACTGAAATGTACCCCTGAGTCCTTTGCAGTTCTCTGCTGTGTTGTCAGTGGAGTATAACCTCAACACTCTACTTTCGTTGCCTGATTCTGGGGTGCAGAGGGGTAACCTGTGGCAATTCTAGGCTCCCTGTTGGAGTCTCAAAGGAGTCGGGGCATGCAGCTGCTGACACTGGAGGGGAGGAGAATGGCAATTGCAGTAGGTTCTTTAATAGGGCAAATCAATGGAGCAGAGGAAAAAGCACTTACACCTTCACTACAATACAGGCAGGCTGAAAACATGGCTAGAACCTATCCTTGTGCTTTAAACTTGAAAACTGTGTATTTGTGAGCTAGTCTTGAAGAGAACTTGAGGTTTATTTCTGGGAGCCTGACATTCATGTGTAACTTCCATTCCAAGTGCACAGAGGCCTGACTTACAGCAGAGATGTTGTCCATTCCTCTCCATGTAATGGTTTGAGATAGTTTGGGTTCATTTTTTAAGAATTTCTCTGTGTTGCCAGCTAGCAATGGAATATAACAAACCTAACAAATACTTTTACAGGTCTGATTAGCCCTTATTTATATTTTCATCCCGAAGGTCCTTTTTTCTTCCTGACTGAAGTTTTCTGTCCTATGCATTCCATAAAACTTCCTTTTTTATTTCTTTTTATACGCAGCTCCTTACTGCAGTGTCTTGTGTCAACTGAAAAAGCTATATATAATGTGTGTGTATACATACATATTTATGTATATGCATACATATACATATGCAAAGACCTGGGAATACAAATTACCAGTTTGCTTTGGTGCAAGGGTAGTTTTTCCTCCATTTTTATTTATATTTTAACTCTTCCACAGCATCTTGCCTGTGAACTCCTAAGCCAGCCAACAAGGAATGTCTGAAAATGTTCTAATATATTTTTATGCTACACTGAATTTTTCCAATCCAGTCTGATTAGCACACAGAAGTTTCTCACACTCCCAAATTTGCCACTTTCTGAATGTTCTCTATTGCAAGGCTTGTAACTGGTCAGAGACTGTATCAGCCAGTGTCGGAGTCCTATTGCCTGGCTACAGAAACAGTATTTATACAGTATAACCCTGTCTCCTCCAGGAAAACTCATAATTCCCAGAAAATGGGTGGTTCAGTAAATCCTGGATATATCATGGTTAAGCCCACAGATCCAGTCAGCAAGGGGCATACAGACGTCCATCTCCCATTGATTTCAGGAGGGCTTAGACCAAAGTACCTTTGTACTTACGATCCCTGAACAATGAATGCTGTTCGAAGTTGAGGGGAGCTGTTAGAAAGACCATGGTATGTTCTGATGGTAATTGAACACACAGAAGAAAAATGAACATTTGTAACTCCTTGAGAAGTTCTTCAGGCTTTGAAAAATGACCCAAAGCTTCTCTCCCAGCCTGCAGCAAAATGTTCCTTATTCATCACTGCAAAAATCTCTGATGGTCCCAGTCAGGTTGTTGACATTTCCATTGCTGCTTCTATTTTAAATGTTGTAATTAGTAATTTTTCACTCTTCTGGATTGTCCATTCTCTTAGAAACTTGAACTACCAACAGCACCAAATGAAAGCCCATAAGATACTGTTGCAGCACAGGTCTGTGATGCAAGGAGATTACTCCAGAGGTAATGTGTTCGCCTCTTCAGTGCCTGTATTGTTGTCAAGGCGCTGTTCTTCTTATATAGAGATTGAAATAAGTCCATTACGTGTAATGGGTCACCATTTCACCTTGGCATGATGAGGAAGGAATATGGCTTTCCTTATTTAGAACAGAGCTGGCATGCATTAAAAAAAGAATTATTAAAAGCCAAGTTTCTCATCAAAGTGAGGCCATCACATTCCTCTTCATTTGATAAAGTTATAAATATTGACTGCAGGGGAAGAGCAAAATTTATAGCTAAACATAATGAAATGAAATCTCATTATGTAAAAAGTTTCGGTGCTTCTTGTGTGGTGGTGTTCTTCTCTTCCATCCTAACCAGAAGGTTTGATTTTATTCAGAGAGAGAAAATTTACTTAATCGAAAAAATCAGTTACCAGTCTATTCCTGGATGAGTATGTAAGGTAAAAATGGCTCACCCCAGTACTGCTGCTTCCATCTATTGGTATTGTGGATTTTAATTGAATGCAGCCTGATCGTAAAACACAGAATGAGTTTTGAGATTGCAGAGGTATTGTTGGTGGGAGTTATCAGGCCATAGCATTGCACGTGGGTATCTGTGAAATGGCTCCTGAAGAAGACTGATGGTCCCTGAATTCTCTGTTCCAGAGGGAAGGCAGGCAAGGTGCAGGGTGGTAGGAATATATAAAATAAAATAAAACTGAGGAAGTAGGGCAGAAATTCCTAATCAATCTCAGCCACTTTTTGAGAGTAAGGAGAAATTCCATGAAATTGAAAGGAGGCACTACAGATAATACTGGTGGAAGGGATGTTTTTCACAGAGGACATCAGTCTCCTGTAGAACTTGTCACTGCACGTGTGCAGTGAGGGTGAAAGCCTCGGAGGATTTCAGCGATGGTGTCAATGTTCATGTGGGAATCAGAGCATCTGTAATTCCAGGCAGCAGTGTTACTGTGGCCTGTGATTGTAAGATACACATTACTTAGGACACATGAAAAGGAAATTCCCTTTTGGGCAGATTTCCTGTAATATTTTTTTCTCTGTAAGTGTAAAAGCATTTTTAAAAGCAGCTGGGACTGACCAGTGTCAGAATCTTGGGCTGCACAGATGGCATGTTTGATCTGATGTAGCAACTTCTGTTTCCTTACCATGAAACAGTTCTGGTTTCATGTCTGCTAGGTGAGGAATAAATTCTGGTTGAGCAACAGCGATATAAATCTAGACTTTTCCACTGAGGTCAACTCCTCCTGTGTATATCTACATAAATTTCTAGTCCAAGCACACTGGGAGCCAGTGTGATTCTTTTACCAGATCAAAAAGCTCCTCAAAGCAGCCTGAATTGAATAATGAACGTTCTGGAAATGTGAAATAGAGTAAGAGCATTCTAACACATGTAGGGTAGGTTCATCTTGTTTTACACTGCTGTGTCGCAAAGGTCAGAGCTGTTAAAGAAGATGATGTGTTCTTTGAAGTGACCCTGGGTAATCCCAGAATAGATCTCTGCCAGCACCAACCTTGTCATTCCCTGGGTTTCCCTTTGTTGCCTCTCTTAAATTTAAACGCTGGTTGTGTCTCTGGATGTTGTCTCCCCTTCATGAAAGGGATGCACGCTGTTTGTGCAATGGAAATAGGGCAGCTTTCAGGGTGCAGGAAGGCTGTGTTCAGCCCTATGGGTAAGAGTTTCTCCTTTTCTTTCAGTAGGGAAACTGCAGCAGCTGCCCCATGTCCTGTGGGGATCGCCTGGGAGCCCAGCCAGGGCTCTTCTGCAGAGAGCTGCTTTCTGGGACGGGAGTACTGGGAAAGGGAGTAAGCTGCTCACTACGAACTCTACTTCTCCACTGTGTTATCCTGCTTCTGCCATCACATCAATACATTAAAGTGAGAATGGGGTTAATGTTTGGCTTGTGTTAGGAGAAGCTTGGTAACTCACGGCTGGGCTGTGTGCTTATGGGCATTCAGTGCTTTAGTGGTCGTGCTGACTGCAGTAGCCTGAGAGGAGCTCAGGTTTAAGAACTGGCTGAAAACATCTTAATTCTCTTGGTTTCTGGAGAGCAACTCTGTGTTTGCTTTTTAGATACTTGCATCACTTCTTTTGCAGCGTGAGTTAGATGCAGTGATCTGGGGGCCTCCTTTTCCAGCCCATCCTCTTACACTTCAGGGACAGTCTGTAGGCAGAAACCCCACATCTTCTGTTCTCCTGTGCATCCGTGTCTGCTCTCTCTTCCCATGCTGAAGGATCAATGTTCCCTCTCCTTTGCCTCACTGTGGCCTTCTTGTACCCCTGCTTTGATTTCTGCTGGAGGCGATACGGTTCTGTACGTTGATGCCTGGAGGCAGACATATGAACAGAATAGCATCAGCCAGTAGAGAGCAAGACCTCTATCGCTTAACTAATGATCATCGGGTAGTTCAGTACCTCTGATGTTGGTTTGGACAGAAGGAGAGCAATGAGTCCCCTCAGTCTGGTAACTGGAGGTGCTTCTCCCTCCCCTCAGCTTTCTGGTCTGTCACTGGAGTCTTTCAGGGGTCGGTGGATCTGGGTGCTTTTGTGTTGGTTATTCTGCTGCTAACTACCTCACTGTGTCTTCTTGTTAACGCAGCTAAGTGCAGCCTTGGAAAACTTCATTTAATTTCTGCCTTTGCCACTGAGATTCTAATGCCAAGTTGCAGCAAATGAAACCCTTTTTTGAAGTGTCCACGAACTGGATGTTCCCTGTTCTCTGGATACGTGATTTGAATCACAGAATCACAGGGGTTGGAAGGGACCCTGAGAGATCATCGAGTCCAACCCCCCTGCCAAAGCAGCTCCCCAGCTCATATTGCACAGGTCGGCATCCAGACGAGTCTTGAATCTCTCCAGAGAAGGAGACTCCACACCCCCTGGGCAGCCTGTCCCAGGGCTCCCTCACCCTCACTGGGGAAAAGTTCTTCCCCATGTTGGTGCAGAACTTCCTGTGCTCCAACTTGCATTCATTGCCCCTTGTCCTGTCCCCACAGACACTGAAAAGGGGCTGGCCAATTCCCCCTGCATCCCCTGCCTTAGATATTTATAAACATTAATTAGGTCCCCCCAAGTCTTCTTTTCTCTAGACTGAACAGCCCCAGCTCTCTCAGCCTGTCCTCATAGGGGAGATGCTCCAGGCCCTTAATCATCTTCGTAGCCCTTCTCTGGACTCTCTCCAGGAGATCCCTGTCTTTTTATCCCAGGGAGTCCAGCACTGGACACAACACTCCAGGTGGTGCCTGACCAAGGCAGAGTAGAGGGGGAGGATCACCTCCTTAGACCTGCTGGACACACTCTTCCTGATGCAAGTGAATGAAGTGATATCTGCAACACCACTATGCACTTAAAACTGCAGCTGGACCTGAGTTTTCAGCATTTAAAGCACCATATAACATGAAGCACTCTACAAAAAGTATGCTTTGTTTTTTTTAAATTGGATACCCTCAAGTACTGAATGCTTCTACAACACAGAAACTTTCTAATCATTTCTCACCAGTCAGTCCAGATAAAATGGAAATGTTGGGACAGTAAGTTCCCCCAAAAATGTGTTAGTAATGTGAACCTTGGGAAGGAATAACTGTGTGTGTCAGTACAGGCTGGGGGATGACCTGTTGGAGAGGAGCTCTGCTGAGAAGTACCTGGGGGTCCTGGTGGATGACAGGGTGGCCATGAGCCAGCAGTGTGCACTGGGGGCTGAGAGAGACAATGGGATCCTGGGGGGCATCAAAAGGGGTGTGGCCCAGCAGGTCAAAGGAGGTGATCCTCCCCCTCTGCTCTGCCCTGGTCAGGTCCCACCTGGAGTGTTGTGTCCAGTGCTGGGCTCCCTGGGATAAAAAAGCCAGGGATCTCCTGGAGAGAGTCTAGTGGAGGGCTATGAAGATGATTAAGGGCCTGGAGCATCTCCCCTATGAGGAAAGGCTGAATGAACTGTGGCTGTTCAGCCTTGAGAAGAGAAGACTGAGAGGGGATCTGATCAGTGTTTATAAACATCTGAAGTGTGGGACACAGGGGGAAATGGCCAGCCACTTCTCAGTGTCTGTAGGGACAGGACAAGGGGTGATGGCCTCAAGTTGGAGCACAGGGAGTTCCACATCAATATGTGGAGGAACTTCTTCCTGGTGAAGGTGAGGGAGCCCTGGGACAGGCTGCCCAGGGGGTGTGGAGTCTCCTTCTCTGGAGAGATTCCAGCCCCATCTGGACACCAACCTGTGTGACCTGTCCTAGGGACCCTGCTTTGGCAGGGGGGTTGGACCCAATGATCTCTGGAGGTGCCTTCCAACCCCTGTGATTCTGTGATTTGTGCTCAGAGTAGAGTTTGAGTTTGGTAAAGTGGGTTAAACTAAGCAGAGATTAAATGATCTTGTTCTGCAATAAACCATTCAATCAGGGAGTTGTTCAACTGTTTCTGAGTAACCCCCTGTGGAAGCAAGCATCAGAAACGGGCTGCGTGCTAAACAACAAGAAGAAAACAAATATTGAAGAGCTACTAGGGGTGGAATTAGGAAGGAAAAGGAGCCTGTGGACAGCTGGGAAATTGGGTGAAGATCACCACAAAAGAACACAGGTGCCTGGTAGAAGGGTCACTTTGTAAAAGGGTGGGGGGTATAGCTATTACTTAAAATGTAGTCCTATTATTAATTATTACTTATAATAATCAAAAATATAATGATGTCATCAAGTATAACTAAGACTGGTAAAGCCTTTTTATCTGTTAAGTGCCAGGAGAACATACTTGGAGTGGACAAATCAGGACACTTACTTTTTGGGGATATATTTGAAATAAGTGACACTGAGAAGTTTTATCTAAAGCACAGTGCACTGGGATGCAGCTCCAGTGCTCTGGGAGGAAATCTCCAGCAAAGAAAAGTGAATGGTTTAAAAGCACCCTGTCAAAATACCACTTCTGAGATGGCTGTTCCCAAGCTTCTGTTGTAGTGGTTTTAGGTTTTATTAGAAGCTAAGGCAAGCTTCAGCATGACAGAGTTGCTTAAGCTGGTATTTCACATGCACAGTTCATAGAATCATAGAATGGCATGGGTTGGAAGGGTCCTCAAGGATCACAGAGCTCCAACCCCCCTGCCACAGGCAGGGCCACCAACCTCCAGGTCTGGAGCTACACAAGGTTGCCCAGGGCCCCATCCAACCTGGCCTTGAACACTTCCAGGGCCGGGGCATCCACTACTTTTCTGGGCAGCCTGTTCCAGCCCCTCACCACTCTCTGTAAAAAACTTCCCCCTAATATCTAATCTAACCCTTCCTTCCTTTAGTTTTAATCCATCCCCCTTGTCCTGCCATTATCTGTCCTTTTAAAAAGTTGAATCCCCTCCTGCTTATCAGCTCCCTTCAGGGACTGGCAGGCTGCAATGAGGTCCCCCTGCAGCCTTCTCTTCTCCAGGCTGAACCAGCCCAGCTCCCTCAGCCTCTCTTTGTAGGGCAGCTGCTCCAGCCCTCTGAGCATCCTCGTGGCTCCTCTGACCCCTCTCCAACAGTTCCACATCTTTCTTGTATGGGGGGCCCCAGTTCTGGACACAGGACTCCAGCTGGGGCCTCACGAGGGCAGAGTAGAGAGGGACAATCCTCTCCCTGTCCCTGCTGCCACCCCTCTGCTGATGGAGCCCAGGATCCCATTGGCCTTGTGAGCTGCCAGAGCCACTGCTGGCTCATGTTAAGTCTCTCATCCACCACAATCCCCAAGTCCTTCTCAGCAGGAAACAGTTCTCAACAGTTCTGCTGGGTGCTCAAAATAAATGCTCTAGAAGCACACCTCTCTGAACCAGCAGGCTTTCAGAGCTGGTTGGGTTCTCTTCATGTTTCTCAGCAGCAAGAAGTACAAGCCTTTAAGCAGTTTAAACTACAGCTTCCTACTGCCCACCTCAGAATTAAATCACTTGACACAGTAATTGGCACGTCCTCATTGCCCGGAGCCTTAATAATTTTAATGATGTCCAAATAAATTAACTATTAAACAAGTTACAAAGCAGCTCAGTGGGAACTGAGTTGTGGCAGCAAAGGATCAAAGCACAGAGCTGTAAAATGACTCCTGAAGCGCTAATAACTTCTAAAGGGAGAGAATTAAACTGTGGAAAGAGCAGCTCTCTCATATTCTCATTATTTAAAGAGGAGCCTGGCTGGGATGTCTAGCTGTCTGTATTTTCCCAGGAGGAAACTAGTGAGAAGCCTCAAACTTATTTGGGTGGCTTAAGGAAGTTCCAGGCCAAAACTGAAAGAGAACCAGGGAGGATGGATCTGTCTTCAGACATGAGTTGTGTCAGTGTAGCTGACAGCAAGACGTGTTACTGCCTTCTTCCACTGCCACCTGCCCTCTGGACACGGCACCAAGCACTGAGCTGGAATCCAGCCTCTCCAGACACTCAGCTGAACCTGGGCACAGCCACCCCATGACCTGCTTTCCTGGCTGTGAGCGAGGACTTGGACTGACCCCAAGAACCCCAATCATTAATAATATGTGCAAAATGAGAGTCCAGCTGGTCCCTTGCTGTCACACACATTCAGAAAAGACCACCCCTTTGTTTCTGTGCTCAGTAAATTTGACACAGTGCTCTAGGCAGAAGTGCAAAACCTCCCTTTCCCTCGCCCTCCTCTCCAAAGCTATCTGAGAAGCTGGTGTGGCTTCTCCTTCTCTGCCTTCAGTCCTCCTCCTCCTCCTCTGCTGTCTTGTCCTTGCTCCCTCTAGTGTTCCCGTGGAGGTGCAGTCTTCCTCTGCTCTCGGCACGGTGATGGAGTAGTCAACTACTCGATTCATCTTCCCTGCATTTCACATAACATGGGAATGACATCAGCCCCCTGTTGTACCCTTCAGAGGGTCTCTGCTGCATCTCTGCAGCCTTATGTCATCAACTTGTGTCACCGTAGCAGCGTGCTTGCACCAGCCTTCCACAGACCTCAGGCCAACTTAAAATGCATTCTATGTTCACAAGTACCCCTGTATGTGTTTGATGATTCCCAGCCTTTGATTCACGCTCAGTTCATGGGTTTGGGATTTCTTTTGCACCCATTAGAATGTATTTCTGATTCAGGGAGCTGGGAATTCAGGAATAATAATGTTGGAGTGAGGTGCTGGAACTGCTGTGAGTGTCCTGATGCAGCTAGTGCTGTGCCCAAGCCACAAAGCCCTCAGCCATTTGTTGAAGCAGGTTTGGTCCCATTAAGATCTTCTTTCTGCTGGTGGTCAAGCTGCCTGTCACCCAGCACTCACACTGCACTGCCTATGGTTTGTAACGGGTGGGTCTTGCAGGTGAGCCAGCAGCTCTGCACTGCCTGTTCCTGCTGTCCCTGCCTTGGTACTTGTTAAAATCATCAATTCAAACTTTATGCAACAACGAATTACGTAGGACAGCTGTGCTGGCAGCACAGTAATTTGTGTGTGTGTGTGTGTGTGTCCCACCAGTCACAGTGAAAGAAGGGATCCAGGAATGCAGATTCCAGAAGCAGACAGTGATTTGCCACCTTTCAATGGAGGTATCGTGATCGGTATCGTTTGGGTGGAACAAGAGGAGCAGCACTTCTGCTGCCCTTCAGCCCCATTGCCAGGGTCCTGTGACTGCACCTCAGTGATGTCAGTTTGCTGGTGGCATTAACACTGCTGAAAACAACCCCTCAGAGCGCTGTGCAGTCAGCTGTGCTCTTCAAGGGTGCGGCAGTGAGGGAAAAATACATATTACTGCTGATGGAATAATGAGCTGTTCCTGGATTACGACTGTCATTCCACACTTCAGGCTTCAGCAGGTGCCATTTCACCACGTGCTCCCATTTGTAAGCCAGCTGTTGGGAAGCAGAGAGGTCACTGACCATCATCAGCACAACGCCAGCTGTTCCACTTCAAGCGCCGGCTGACGTGTGCCACACAGTCAGGTCTGTAGCAGACATCGTCCTCAGTGCAATCTGGACTGTCTGCCTTTCCAGAACAGGCTCCCAAAATATCATCCATCCACTCAATTGGTCAGAAGAGGCAGATGGGGTCTTCAGCAACGTCATGTAATTCACACAGGCTAGAGAATCTCAGCACAATTCATGATCTCGGACAGGCCGGGGCAGTTACACAGCTTTGTTAGTACTCAGGTCATCTTGCCAAACAGACACAAGAAGTTCGGCCTCCCTCTCCTTTTAGCTGTGTAAACCAGGAGGAACTCTGCTGGATAAAGGGTAGATGAGGTCCTTAGGGATATGGTTTAGCTTAGGATGGGATTGGTTGGACTTGATGATCTTCAAAGGGCTTTTCCAACCTTGTGATTCTGTGATTCTGTGATACGTGCTGCTTAGAGCCTTGTGAAAGGAGAATGAAGCCCTGGGATTTTTCTTCATGCGTTTGCTGATGCTGAAGACACTCACAGCAGCCTGTGCCCGGCTGTTGCTGAGCTCCCTGGCTGTAGAAACGGCTGTGGAGCAGTGGCGGTGTGTCAGTTCGCTGTGATGGGAGGAGGTTTCTAGCACCTTCTGGCTTGCAGCAACGTGTCCAGTCTCCAGCTTAACCCTCAGCTTGCCCGAGACCCCAGGGTAACCAGGAGTGGGGCTGCATTATCTGACATGGGTCAGGGCTCCCTATGGATCACCAGATCCAGTCCCCTTACTCACAGATATTCAAGCAATACAGCCTCTCAGGAGCCAACAGAGTATCTGCTTTCTTCACAGATGACAGTGCACAAAACACTTTCCTTGCCCTGCAGCAATTCCATTTCTACACTAGAAATCCCAAAGCAACACCTTCGTTGCACCACAGGAAGAGAGACAGAAGTGGATGTTGCAAGTTTACTCCTATCTTGGGTGCCATATGCTGCACAGCAGTGTATTGGGCTTTTGGAAGTGATGCCTGGGAAAGCTGGAATCAAAACTCACCAGCCTTGGTGACTATGAATCAGGGATCCTTTATTGCAGCGCTGGGCACACAGGGGATCGATCGCTCCTCCCAATGTGTGCTCCCATCAAAGCCAAATTTCTCATATTTATACAGATTAATTATCCATATTCATTATAATTTCTAAGAAAGGGCAGGGTTATGCAAATTATTCCCAGGAAGTCATTTACATTAACTCCTCCCAGCTAGAGCATGCTCAGTGACACTCAGGGGGTCTTCTGGTGGTCTTTGGGGACGAAGGCTGGACGTCTTCCTCCCTCTCAGCGCATGTTCTTTATGGTTTTCTCCATGCTTATCTGGGCTCCCAACACCTGCACCGAGTAGTTAGTCTTTCACTGAAAACAAGATAGACTCTGTCTTTTAATTGGTCGTTAGTCTCATTATTTACGACTCCTCTATCTCCTGCTTCCTCTGGTTTCAAGGCAGTTGCACTATTATGGTTGAGTTTTGTAGCTGCTTTCATGAAACAGCTGATGTGATCACAGCCAAATTCTGCTAAAATTCTAAACTACTCTATTCCTAAAAACACACCAATTCTTCTTTATCTTCAAGGCTGTGACTGTTGCATTGTTCTGGTTCAGTTTTGCTCTACTCTCACAAGCAGCTTACACAGTTACAGCTTTCTCTTAAACTAGTCTATTCTTAAAACTATGAAAATTATTATATTAAAGTTGTATTAATTGTCTCTTAAGCTCCACCTATATCAATCTATTCAGCATGATTACTTTTCACTGAATCAGAAGCAGCCTTGGTTTTCTCCTTTTTTATCGTGCATGAGGAAATGTCTACCACCAAGTAAGGTTACTCCATTGAGTTGGAAGCAACAGGTCTGAGTACTGCAGGAGAACAAACCTCCTGGTCTAGATGGGGTATTAGATTGGATCCTATCACTGGTTCTATTCCCCAGAGATGCAACAGGCCCCCAGCACTCAACTCTGCAAAGGCTGTTGTCTCATCACAAAGCGAGGGATGCGCTGGGAGAAACCCAATGAGTTAAATCCCACTATAACCACATCATTTGCCATCACGTGGGGTCCGATTCCAGACAGCACCAGCACATGTGAGGCAAAGCCACGAGCTGCACTGCAGCCCAATGCAGAGCACCAAAAATACAAACCTCCCTGGAACAGATTCCAGGAAGTCGCTCGCTGGAAGGGGGAGTGGAGGAAGGTGGTAATTACCAGATCTGCAGCTCACCATGGACTCGGCGTTCAGCTGTCACTCACCCACTCACACGCTTCTGGGAGCTTGTGGAAGACATTCCTGTCTCTTGGAGACAGCATCCCTCCACGTAATGTGCAGGGGGGCACCTGGGAAGGGAACTCTTCTGCTCTGCTGTTCCTGCAAGAGCAGAGGGCTCCTTGGCTTGAGCTAACAAACTCCAGATCTGTCCAGCGTTGGGGTGGGGGTGGTGGGGTGTAAGTCTCCTCACAGTTCAAAATCTGAATCCCAATCAAAGATCACATCAGGTTTCAACATCAGGGTGCTGTGTGGCCCACAGAGCTAACATCACGTCACCAGGTAACTTTCTGCTGGGCTGATATTCCAACTGTTACAGTTGGACTGTGTCTTTGGGGTTCTGACCAAATTTACTCCAGGTGAGAGAACTGCATATTTGGTCTCGTTCCCTTATCCTTACTGTACCAGTTATTCAGATGCCAGTTACAGTACGGTACAATCCCCTGTGAAGAGAGGCTGAGTGAGCTGGGCTGGTTCAGCCTGGAGAAGAGAAGGCTGCGGGGGGACCTCATTGCAGCCTGCCAGTCCCTGAAGGGAGCAGAGAGGGAATCAACTTTTTAAAAGGGCAGATAATGGCAGGACAAGGGGGATGGATTAAAGCTAAAGGAGGAAAGGTTTAGATGAGATATTAGGGGGAAGTTTTTTAAAGAAAGAGTGGTGAGGGGCTGGAACAGGCTGCCCAGAGAGGTGGTGGGTGCCCCATCCCTGGAGGTGTTCAGGGCCAGGTTGGATGGGGCCCTGGGCAACCTTGTGTAGATCCAGGCCCAGAGGTTGGTGGCCCTGCCTGTGGCAGGGGGGTTGGAGCTCTGTGACCCTTGGGGTCCCTCCCAACCCAGACCATTCTATGATTCTATGATTCTATGGAAATTGCAGAACTTGTGTCTTCTGCCCCCTAATAGCTGAGCACAGCAGTCCCATTTTCATAAAGGGTTTTGCTGTTGCTGATGCATCTTGGAGTCTGGTCTCAAGAGGGGCTGAGTGCTGCTTGCTACAGTTGGTACAAAGTCCTAACACTGATAGTTCACAAGATGGATACTTTTGCTCTCCAGGGCCTCTAGTCTGACCCCATATGAGACACATTTTCCTTTGGTCATGCATTAGCAAGTTACTGCTCAGTGGGAAGAGTAGGTGGAAGTTTCAGCCTGTGAAAGGTGCTCCAGAGGAACGTAAACAATTCCAGCAAGTCTCACTGTGAAGTGGCCATTGGCAGGATTAGATCTTGAGATCCACAGACCAAATAAATGAACTGAAACAAGCTGTTCTGGAGAAAGAGAATCACTCTCTGAGCAGCTTTAGATGTCAGCAACAGCAAGCTGCAAACAACACAGACACCTCGAGAGGTGAGTTAAAAGCCTTTTGGTTCATCTTCAGGCTCTCTGTTGGAGGGGAAACCAGCGTGGTATCAAAGTGGGCCTTTTGTACAGATCTTGTTTACTCAAGTGGCACAAAGCAGGAGCCCAGCTTGGTGGTAGGAGATGTGCTGAGTGTTGTCAGTTTTGATCCCTTCACTTTTATCTGAGACAGCAGCAGATCTCTGGATCTGCCACTCTCTGCAAAGCCATTTTGCAGTACCCATTAAAGAGGGCTTTCTGCTGCTGGGGGAACATCCCACTGCAGCACCCATGGGTGCAGGTCTCTCGGGTTCCTGTAGGCCCAGACCTTGTCTCCTTATGATCATCAGCGAAGGGCAGAAAGCACACCTGATATGATAGGCAGCTATAGCAATCTGAAAAGATCTCCTACCTCTCTCTACCTTTATATGAAGCACATTCGTTCTCTGTAAGCCTGCAGATGGGCACCTCGGATTCAGCTTAATGGCACTAAAACTTTGAGCAGAGGCTGAGCCATTCCCAGAGATTTGATCCTCACCAGCCCAGATCATAGAATCATAG
>VZTU01031289.1:0-109666 GCA_013400835.1 Zapornia atra | reverse complement strand
TTGCTGGACAACTGAGTATTGGATGTGCTGAAGTTTTCTTAACTGTTAAGGAACCAGGTGAAATTGTGAAAACAAAGCTGTATCTGTGCATATCCAATATACATTTTTTCCCTTATCTTGTGTTTCCTGTACCATGTATGTGAAATAATCCCTTGCAGTAGATTGAGGGTTGTTTTTTCAAACTTTTAAACTCCACAAGGCATTAACTATACGTATTTTTTTAAATATACATAAGCAAGAGAGAGGATGTCTTGTTTCTTAAGTTACAGCCCTTCCTTACTGTTCTGTTTTTTTCAGAGAATTTGGAAAAAAAAGGTGGAATGATAGCCCATTTTCATTAAAATGAAAACCTTATTTGCTTGCCCTTAAGACTTACTGGGATGGCTAAACCATTAGCAGGGTTTCTCTACTTGCATCTGTGGTGGATAACCTAAGATGACATTGAGCTTGGCAGCTCCACAGCTTCAGGGTAACTGGGATGAACTGTTCTTGCACGATGTCTGCAATGTATGAGTCAGAAGCATGCTTTCCATCACCATTAGGCACACATGGCTGTTTGCTGCACCTATTAATTTACTGTGAAGAGATATTTACAGTGGATGTGGATGAAATGTCACCATTTTGTGCTTTAGTTCTGTGACACTTCTCCCTCTTTGATCTGTGGCAAAACACTGCTGTGCAGTGAAGCTTAGTGAATATCTTCTCTCTTCTACCAACCTCACTTAAAGGGAGAAAAAATTTCTGTTAAATAAATGAATTTAGGTATGCAAGAAAGACTATGAAATGAAGGTCAAATCATGATACAGTTTTAGTTGATTAATTTAATCACTGTCATTAACTTCAGAAATACAGCTCAGAACTGGGCACATGCATAAAAGCAGTTTACTTCCCAAATTAAATTCCTTTGTTCATGCATGATCCAGATGTTACAGGGCCACAACGATTTCATACTAAACTTACACTTGTGTTTTACTTCCTGAGTTTTGGATTTGGAGGTGTACTTCCTGCAAGTTGAACCACCAAAAAATTCTGAATGTGATTATGAACTCTCTGAAGGAGTTACAAATTAATATTATGTAGCTATTATCACTTTAGAAAAGTGAATTCCAAGGTGTTTTGCTGTATCAATTGAAATATGCATCTTCAAGGTCTGTATCAGACTTCAGCTAAACGTAAATGAGTCGCTCATGTTGGAGATGTACCTTACAGGATACCAGCATGCTGCACAGCCTTGAGCATTGGAAGGGCTTTGGCTATTTAGGTGGTGGTGGGTGGAAGAAGGGAGAGAAAGAATAAACTTGCCTTCCTTTTTAGGGTTATAAGAATAAAATTATCTCAATTTTGTTTGTTTTCAGTACATTTCCAATACCTGAAATGTCCAGCATTGTCTTACTTTAACAGACCCTCCTAAAACCTCATGTCCTGCACTGATTTAGGTGTTAATGGCAACTTACCTCTGGGAATAATGAAGTGATTTTAAAGTTTGTAATTAAATTTTCAAATCAAGTTAGGCCAACTTACATAAACACACATATGTACATACATGTGCATACACACAGAGTTACAATTTTAATAAATCATTGAAAAGCTTTGTATTACACTTTTCCAGTCACATATACTAGAAGCAATAGGGAGAGTTTTTCTGAAAGGATGACAGAAATTTAGCTTTCTGAAAGTCTGACATGAGTAGCGTTTCCATAATGGGGAAGATCCAAGTTTTAAAAACAAAAAAAGCTACTTAATTTTTCTTCTCAAGCATTTTGAAGACCTAAGAAATTCTGTGTTAACAGATTTATTACTGAAATCTTTTCATCTTCCTATACGTGATTAATAAAGGCAAGTAATTCCTCAGAAACAAGTTCTTATGTGATTACTTCTTAGTACTTAATGATTAATTTGTCACCAGGAAAAAGAAACAGAAATGAACCAGCTAAAAGAGCTACTTTTCAAGAAGACTGAAGAGTTAAAGGTGCAGAAGGACAAGGAGAAATGTATTCTAGGAGAAATTGAGGGAAGCCGAACATCATTTAAAAACATGAAGACCCGACTGCACAGACTGGATGCAGATGCATTAAAACAACAGGAATTGATCTATAACCAGGTAAAGTATTAACATCCTTTCATGGTAGGATTGTTCCTTGGGCCTAGTGAGAGTAAATTGAGTTCTTTAATCTTTACCAACCTCTTACCCTTTTGGAAGTGCCATGCTGTATAAATTGGGAAGTCTGCCCTTATTTCTGTATCTAGATATATGGATAAAACTGAAATATCTGAAAGTTGCTGTAGTATCCCCTACATTATGTGCTCGTGTATTTCATTATTTTTTGGATTTGCTGCTCTTCCCACTAATTTCTCAAATCAATTCTTTACTTTGATCCCCCTGAACCACAGAGACCTCAGGGTAAATTTTTAAAGCAATACAAGAGGTACATGCCAAAATCCTGTTATTTACTAATTGGATTTTATGCATATTTTCTATGCATCACTTTGAAAATTTGCTCTTTACATCAGCATCCAGTGGCAACAGCAAGTTGGCAACTTCACTGTAAGCCTCCCTACAGCAGACTCTGCTGAGTGTGCTTTGTTACTCTTCTAGAAGATTACCCCTGAACCATCACTGCGCATCAGTCATCTAAGGAAATTTTCCTAATGAGGTCTATCAGCCATAACTTATTATTATAAAAAACAACAGCTTAATTAGGTGACTGTCCTAAAGCCAACATTTAGATCCAAGTTTATATCCAGTGCTTTAGCTTTATAGGAAGGCTATAATTGCTTATCTCAGACTATTAATTCTCTTCAAAATTATTTTAACAGGATTTTTATATTCAGCAACTACAGAGACGGCTGTCACGGTTAGAAGGGGAGGTTGATGCAGATGAAAAACAAGTTCTGGAAGCAAAAGTTGCTGAACTTAAGAAAACCTTAGAAGAAGAAAAAAATACCTATGATACTTTAAATGTGCAGCACAAAAAACTTCAGGTAATCTTAGAATATCAGGGTGACTGCAACAGCTAGAAAACTCCATAAATTGAGTAGATTGGGTCTTATCAGTTAATAACATGGTATTAAATTTAAAGATATCTGTTCCTGTAACCCATGTGGAGAACTTCATACGTTCCTTAGGTTAGCACAGGCATCTTAGCAGGAAGACAAGCACTGAAATGTTGGAGAAGCAGGCTTAGCTTCCATTTCAAGGTGTGACTGACTGCAAATGTCTGAATTTATCCGTAGGACCATGAAGAAATATGTATTTTTATTCTAGACCAAAATACATTGTTATATTTAAACGGCCTCACTGGCTGAAAGACCTGTATTGCATAAATAACAATTACTACTCTCCAAATAAAGCAAGCAATGCATTACTACTGCAGCAGTGCTCTGCATGAGGCCTGCAGGGCTCTCTGCACTGTTTGCAGAGCAGCGTATGGACACAAGGTGATGATAGTTTCTGGTGCCAGGACCAGAAACTGGTCCTTACTAAAACTGACTGGTAGCTTTTGGTACAAACTATGTTCACTGAAATAAATTAAGCATAACTTATTTGGAACAGAGCGATGTCCATTTCCTCAAGAGAGCAATGGATAAGACTGGAGAAGAAACAAGCAGTATGATGATCAAGATAAATGAACTAAATCTTGTCAATGACAGATCAGATCAGGAGTTAAAGAAAGCTAAAACCATTAAGCAGGTACAGTATTATTTGGAATTATTATGGAGTTAAAGCAACTTTACTAATACAGGATATATTTGGTTTTTCAAAAACAAAATCTCATGCCTAGGTTTGAAGGCTGTTGTCTGCCTCCCACAGTGCTGCATCATTATATCCACAGGAACTCCCTCTGCAGTTTCTTCATTTATGCCCTCCTCCCCAGACTTCAAAGTGACTTTCATTGCCAGTACCCTAACTAGGCTAAGTGTTGTTACAGTTTCTATAGGCTATCAATTTAATCATGTTACTTATACTACAATATCCATCTGGTCACTGGTTGGTCGTTTGGTTTTTTTTCCCTGAAAAATGATTGCCTCTGAAACAGAAAATGTATTTACTGTTCAGGGGCATCTTTACCTAGCACTCAGTTTTTATTCTCAATCTATGATGCCAACTAAGAAGTTTGGCTGAGTTTTGTTATTAAATTACAAGAGATCTATTTCTTTTCCCCAGCAGATGATCAGGATCTAGCTCTATTCCCATGTTAGGAATTAGAAATAAAATGGAAGTCTTTGTCCCTGTATATTTTGATCAAGTTCCTAGTCCTCTAATTACTGCACATTTTACCTGCAGTAAGCTCTAGCCTTCCTAACGGAAGCACTAAGGTAGCAGAAAAATACAGGGTGTAAGTAGCAGAAGAAGGTTTTGCTGTCAACTTAACTGGTGCACTTGCTCCTACATGAAAGCTCTTTCCCTAAACTGGAACTTTTCTTTGGGGATGAAATTCAGGGGGACAAAACAAAGAAGCTGGTGGCATAAAAGAACTCAGAAGAAATGGAGAAAATGGCACAGAATTTGTTACGGTTTTTTTTAATGATGCAAATGTTTGCATGCTAACGAAGTTCACACTTGCTGCTTTTCACAAGCTTTGGTATATATTAATTTTCTCATCTAACATGTCTTGGACCTAAAGAATCTAGAATCTATTCCAAAACAGCTATAATGGTTCAAGGGAGATAATGACTGCTTAAAAATGTTCCTTGTGAGGTCTGCTTAGTTTCATTGAAACCACCTAAACCAAAATAAAGTTGCAGATGGAAAAGTCTAAAAACCCCATAGCTGAGTCTGAAGTAGAGTCTGATGAATTTCTATAAAACCATTCAGAAGAACAACCTGTCCCTATTTCACTCACCATGTAAACTGTTAGCAAATGAAAACATTTTTTAAATGCAGTGCAAAATGAGTCTTACAGTTGTGTATGTATAGAATAGAGAAAACAATGAATGCTTTATAAAATTAATGTTTATAAATAATCTTAATAAAAAATGATGCTTTCTTATTTTGAAACCTTTTTTTTGCATTTATTAGGAAATGATAGTTGAAGATAATCTCTTAAAACTGGAACTGAACCATCTTAAAGATACTCTGTGTAGTAAGACAGAGAAAGTTCTAACACTGGAAAAACAAAAGCTGGAGTTAAAGCAAGCCATAGCAGAACGAAATGAGGAAATTAAGATTCATACAGCCATGCTTGACTCCCAGATAAGGCTTGGGGATCAGGAACGGCAACGTGTAAGGTAACTGTATAAATGGAACTTGGAACTTTGAGCACATTGAATGGGGACTTAGTGGAAAAGTGGTTTACCCAGTTTCATCAATTAAAGAAATTCAGGATGAAATAAATCTCACTCAAAGCTATATACAGTTGAGGCTAGCAAGGGATCCCTTCTCTGAGATCCAGCCTACAGCTTTAACACCTTGGTGAACAAGAGTACTGCTTATTCTGTTAGTGAAGATTCTCTACAGCACGGAGAGGAAACCTCAGCTGCAGGTATCTATTTAGAGTGAACAGGGGGCAGGGGGTGACCCTGCATTTTTTTCAAACCAATCAGGAAGTGTGCTATTGGTGTGTCTGGAGGTATGACAAAGTATGTACAATGGAAAAGTTGCTTTTAAGAGTTTACTCACAAGTTGCTTGATGCAACTGATTTGACTCACACACTCAGTCTTTATGTTTTGTGACGGTTTTGGGTTTTTTTTGTTCATTTTAACAAATGAGCTCTCCACTATGTGTCCTATATAACAAAATTTAATCTTCTGAATTAGGTAGGTACCCTCTTACAAAGCAACCACACAGGAAGTAACTTTTCCCTTCTGTATCAATCAGTGCAACTATCTGGGACAGTTTTTTGAGCTCTGAAATCCCACTATCTCTATCCAGCCAAAAATGGTTTCAGCAGCTGAACTGCTGAAATCTGGCAGGCTTTTTATTCACTCCCCTGCTAACCACACCCCACACAATAGGAAATTAGAGTGATTTAGTGTGACTGAAGCTTAACTGCTCACCCAGAGTGCAGACTGTGTGGCTTTTTTCCTTTGATAATTACACAGCTAATTGATACTTCCATGTAATTTGATTTGGGGTTGTTGCCTGCTGTTGCTTACGCTCATCTACTAGTGGCAATATTAAGATAATATCAGCAGGGGGCAGCTTGTGCAGCTGTAGGATTTAAATGCCAAACCTTTAAAAATTTTGGGGAGGATGGTGGCACAGCCTCCTGGGATGCAGTGATGTGGAATACAAAAATACATGTGCCTCAGCTTAGATCTGCAAAAGAAATGTAAGTAACCAGAGAAATGGATGACCTTGGCTGGGAGAACAGGGAAAGCAACAACAAAAAAATGATAGCGGCACAACTGCTGCCCTATCTGCCTCCTGGTCCCTGGGCAGGCTGGAATAACACCACTCATTTAAACTGCCCACAAAATACTACAAACACTTTAACCCATTTTTTCCCATAATAAATCAGTGCTGAATTTCAAGATCGCCTAAGTAAAATTGACAACCTGAGACGTAGATACGAAATTCTTACTGTTGCCATGATGCCACCGGAAGGAGAAGAGGAGAAAACTCATGCCTACTATGTAATTAAGGTATTTTATCAATATAATTAATAATAATTCAAGTATTTAAGCTGTGTATCTCCCTGGGGTTTAGCCAAGTGACTAAGACAACCTCCTTGCCTACTGCTTCCTTTCAGTTTGTTTTACATGATCTGACACTGTTGGTTATTTAGATGTCCCAGCCCCTTTCCCAGGAGGCTCTGCAGTCAGGCCTGATGTCAGTGGAAGCTTAATACTGGGCAGTTTGAAAACTTTCACTTCAGTGTTCATTAACTGCAGACCCAAGCACTGGTCATGTGGCAATCGACTGTAAACTGAAAACAAGTTTATCAGTCTCTCAGTGATCTTACGTTCTTCTACCCTTCAGTTATTTTTAGGTATAAACACAGTATGGTAAAATCAGTAACTTGGAGAATGTCAGCTTTCCTCTCACTCAGCTTTTCATTTGGAAAAAGATACGATATAAGCCAGTCTTTATCCATAACTCAAGACCCTGATTCTCAAACAAGAATCTATTCTTTTTGATGTCCACAAATCCTCAGGTTTCCCCTTAAAAGAAAATGCTTAAAGCTGCAATCCTGGCTCTGAAGTCCAGTTAAATTTCATTAATTATGTTAGTTGTGATACTGTGAGATCCTGGAACAGCAGAAGATGCTTATAAAACCCTTGTGGTCACTGGGGGTGAGATTGCAGCAGGCTCTCAGGGATGACACAGACAAGCTCCATACCTACATATGATTTTAACCCCTAAATACTGCAGGTATTTTTTTCTATGTAATTGTCCTAATATTTTCAGTCACTTAGACATCAACTTTATTTTCAGGCTGCACAGAAAAAGGAAGAACTTCAGCGTGAAGGTGATGATTTAGATGCAAAGACCTGTAAAGCTGAAAAAGAACTTGTAGCTCTGGAAAACACTCTGTGTGTACTTAAACAATGCAACAGCAACTACCGCAACTCTTTCAAGGGAGTCACGGAGACAAGTATGTAAACCAGAAATTGGTATTTGCCCCCTGCCACTACCAAAACCTTGCCACACAAACCCAAAACAGTGAGTTATAGATGATGAAGTAAACTCAGGTATGTAACAGGGAAATTCCATGGCACAAATGAATGAATCAGAGACTGAACTGAGAGTAGCAAAAGGAGCATAATTCACATGCTACTGTGAATAGTTCAACAGAATAAGCATAGAAAAAAGTGTAGGGGTAGTTAAGTAGCATTTAAGTTCTGATGTATGTGTTGTGTTTTGCATTTGCACGGGGAAAGGGGGAAAAAATAGTAGCCTGTCATGGGAAAAAAGATCAGGAAGAGTAAAACTTCCCTCTTGCTATCACTTCAACTTCATAAGCTTGCTCTCCTTCAGTGGAACTTTGTTTAGCTTATAAAAAGCATCACCATCAGAAATTATATAAACTTAATTCTTAAGAATACTTGATTATTTAACTTTTGTGCCCTCTGCTGGCTCTGGAAACAAGAGCTTTTAAATCACTGTCTTTTGTGAAGCCAGGTACTTTTTCAGTGATGTGAAATTAGTAGTAGAGTATTTAAAAAAACCCAGAACTTAAACCTGTAATACTCACAACACTAATACAGTGATATTCTATGATGCAGTTACTGTAAAGTACAACTTAAAAGTGAAAACTGAGTTGTATACATTGTGTGTCCTGCATGAATGCTGCCTCATTGTTTGGGATCACAGGTGAGGAGTATGAGGAAAAACTGAAGCTAGAGGAGGAGAAAAGGGCTGCTGATGAAAAATACAGATACAAAAGAAGACAGATCAAGGACCTTCAGGAAAATCTCCAGGTAAAATACAAGCAAAAGTTCCAGTCAGCCATGCAAACTATCCTAGTGAAAGGACAGGGAATCTTTCTAGAACATACTCTGGTTTATAGCATCAAGGCTGCTTCAGTCTAAACAGTCTTAATTTAGTTAAAGCAAGCCAGCTGACTCTTAACTTAGGAGGCTGAGCACTAACTGCAGGTAAAGGAGAGCTTATGCTTAAGTTCCACATCAAGGATTCTTTGTTCCCCTTGTTATCAAAGCCCACTTGGCCCCTAACAACACCTGAACTCTGCTGTGTGACATTTTAGTTGGAATTTCCTTAAGCAGAAGAAATCAAAGACACTCTGCTAAGCCCATGTGATGATTCTAAGCACTGAGCTGATGGATACAGGCCAATTCCTATACCTCACTCTACCACCACGGGCCATATACACCTTACTTTAAAGTCTGAAAGTAAAGAAGGGGGGCACTTATCTCCTAGGACTTACTTGGGATGAAGTTAAGTAGTGTTAAGGCATACCTTTTTCTGCCTGTTTATATAACCACAGAACCACCATTACAGAGCTGATTTTATTCATTCCAAAGGTACCCATCTCTTCCCATGGGAAACAATCTGACAGGCAGGAAATTTTGAGTTGCGTTATCAATAGTACAAACTGCTTGAGCTATGTTTAGAAAGTAAAAGGATTATCAAAACTATTTTGTAAACTAAAACTACCACCTTAATTTGCAGAGGATGGAAAAAGAACTTGATATAGTACTGCAGCAGGAGGCCCTCTTCCAAGAGCAAAAGAAGGAAAAACAAGCTCTTATTTTGCAGCTAAACAAAGACATAGAAGAGCAGAAGCCAAAGCTAGAAAGGGTTAAAAAACAGGTCTGTATATTCATTAATGACTTCTAACTTTAGAGTCATAGGCAGTAATATGGTTAGAACTACAGAATTTAAACTCAGCAGGTTTCTGAGACTGTTGTATTTTCAAAATAGCAATACTTTAACAAATATTTGTTAAAAGTGCTCCAGACTGTCCAGAGAGATTCGGTCTCTGAAGAAAGCTCAGACAGAAACCCAGGAAGAAAGAGACATTGATCTTCGTGAACTGAAAAACTTCAGCAAAACCTTCAACAAGTTGTTAGCTGATGTTCTTGAAGCAAATCCTGATCTAATTACAGCCTTTCAAACGTACTTTCACCAGGTGAGCTTTCCAGGTAACTGCCACCAAAATCCTGATAGCTTTCTTCTATTGCTGAGTGTCTTTCATGGGAACTCCTACATTCAACAATATACTTAGAGAAAAACAGCAAAAACTCTTAATCTGCTTTCAACATCTTTTCTATTAGGAAAGATTATGAACCCTCCTGATGTACCCAGTGCCAGTGTACAGCCATTAGGTCAGGTTTTTTTTTTCTTTCCCATTTTTTTAGTCCAATTTAGAACTTCCTGCAGTTCCTTCTGCTGGTGGCAGTCAAGGTTCTCGATCACGATCCACACAAAGCTCACTAACTTCTACCAGGTAAGTGCTAGTAATGTTGTGGTTTATTGGTTTTATTTTAAACCAGCAAAATTAGTCCCTAAACAACAGAATTCCTCACTCCTGAAGGTCTTCACAATCTCTACCTCCTGAATACTATAAATAAAACCTTTTTCCTTGTACTGTCCCACCCTGAAGTTTGATTCTTCTAGCTCACATGCTTACTTCAGCATCCATGACACTTTAAAACAAAACAGTAATTACCAAATACTTCCATCTAGTTTTGCTAACTGTGCTCCAATTAACAAGTAGCTTTATATTATAAAAGATTAAGTTTTTGCACGTGGGTGTGTGAGCTCCCTTCTGTAATTAAACGGGGCAGATGTGTGGTTGCACTGATGGCTTTTTCCCCTGCTCAGCACACATGCAACCAACAGTGTGTGCACCGTGCTGCATCAGTCACGAGCTGGTTCCCAGAGACTCGGTGATTGGCAGCAATGTCTACAGCAATCTCTGTAGCAGCTCTTACTGAGAACACACAGAGCTGCTGGGCAGCTTTGTCAGCCACCACTAGCAGCTCTGTTTTAGACACAGGGATTCCTGTAACTGATGAATAAACTTTTGTCTTTCAGATCATCCAGAAGCACAAGTTTAGGCTCCAGTCAGACTTCACCAATAAAAGTCATAGATCTGAGCTTGACAATCAACAATCCTGCAGAAGCAGCTGGCTCACAGCCAGCCAGCAGAGCTGGCACCTCTGATACTTCTAAATGCAAAAAGATTTTTAAGTAGTCTACAGTTCACAGTCTACAGTTCTGTGAAGGCTGTAAGCAGAAGCTTTATATGCTAGTTAAGGCTTCTTAACTGATTAATCTGTAACTCAGCTTCTTTATCAAGGTCTACCAGCAGTATTAGCATTAGTTTCTACCAGAAATGTATGCATCAATTTTCTTTTACAACATGCAATAAATTATCTAGGAGAAATGGTGAGCAGAAGTTTTATGTAATAAAATAAATGTAAAGATTTCTGTAAGTTCTCAGAACTTAAGATGCATACAACCCTTCACAGGCCATTCATTCACTTACAACAAAAAGGAGAGTTATGTTAAAGCCACAAGTTTTGGTAAACTGGTATCTCACTGCTATCAAAACAGGTTTAAGACTACACTGCAGCAACTAGGCAAGGAAATGGGTGCTTTGCTTCAAGATCAATTACTATTACCAAATACAGTGTCTTTATTGATAGTTTTCTATTCAAAATTACACAGTACCTGTTTTGCAACTGACCTGTACCTACAGCACTACTTGGAAAACTTGCAGCTGAAGTGCAGGTGCCTGGGTATAGTCTGCCAGGTATCAGCTCCTTAGTGTGTTCTGCCAACCACCTTTGGAGAACTCACTGGAAAAACAGCATAACTTTTTCCACAGCAACACAACCACAGCCTTCAGGCTACTTGTAAAGCAATTATTTAACAACAAAAAAGTAACTGCCCACACTGCAACTCACCCAGACAATAGCCACTGTTTTAAAACTCTTCTACTTCAGGTAGGTTAGGTTGGTTGGTTGGTTTGGTTTTTTTACATTACTCAGACATGTTTGATGCATTTCAAGAACACGATCTACTTGCTTTCACAGACATGGGAGTGTTCTGTTCACTTAAGCACCATATATAACCAGTGCACCAGTATGACACATCCTGGCAAGATCAACAAAAGCCAAGACACAGAATTAAGAAAAATTAAGAAAATTTAATGATCACATGAGCTCGGTACATTGATGGCACACGACCTGCAGTCAGTTATCCCCTTCCTACAGCTGGAATTCTGATACAAAAATACCAACAGTGAATGATACCCCAGGGACTGAGAAAAACCAAACACC
This sequence comes from Zapornia atra, assembly GCA_013400835.1. Classification (NCBI taxonomy): domain Eukaryota; kingdom Metazoa; phylum Chordata; class Aves; order Gruiformes; family Rallidae; genus Zapornia; species Zapornia atra. The sequence continues at coordinate 97,971 of VZTU01031289.1, read as the reverse complement.
TCTGTTGTTAAAGTGCCTATCTGATGCCAGTTCCACAACTAACTACAGTTCAGGGGTATCAAAGGATTTCAACCCATCAGAAAAGCATACAGGAACACCCCTAGTTAAAAGCATAGGAAACTTAGATTTTAAATAATAACTGATAATTTATGTAAGATGCCTCACATCTCTTTCCATCATACAATCATTTCAAGAATTCTCTGACATTCTGGAAGACAGTACAGATACCACCTCTCACTTCACATTGTGTTTCCTCAAGGTCATTAACTTACACTCCTTGGAATAGTATCTCCTCGGGTGTTTCACTGTTTCTTCTGCTTACTTCCTTTTTCCCTCTCAAACTCAGCTATTTGGTTGAATATGTTAACTAAATTCTGGGGCAGGTTTCTTTTAATGCCACTTTCTGTTTGTTCTGTATCATTTGAAGACATTTCCTCCTCTGGTTCCTTTGTTTTATTAGTCTCCTCATAACTTCTTTTCCTATTCTTATACTCGCTTTCGTTTTTATGCTGACTTGACACATGCCTATCGCTATCGTAACTTTTATCACCTTCACGTAAGCAGGTGCTAGAGTAAGATCTGTACCTTGCTAGTGACTTGCCAGAATAGTCTGACCCTGCAGGAGACATGTAATACCTGTCTTGACCTGAACCATGTTTTCTAAACTGCTCTTTTCTCCCTTCTACATCTCTTTCTAATCTCCTGAAGTAATGCATTCTGGGTTTATCATCTGACTTATGATATGAACCTGAATAACCCCTCCAACTACAGAAAAATCTCTCTGTTTTACCATATTTTTCAGTTTTGGTACTACTTGGCAGAGTTTTGGAGCTACTGTAAGAATCTCTTGAATCTTCAGACCTACCTCCAAAAGTGTCTTCATCATCGCCTGAAGTCCTCGAAAAAGAACAGTGCCTGTCTTTCTCTTTTACCTCTGCTTTTGGACACACTAAGCTGTCCTGGCTTTCCAGCAGCTTTTCTACTTCAAAATTTTGGTTAAGAAAGGAAGCAGAGGTATCAGCCGGAGGCGAATACCACTCCTCTTTCCTAATCTGATCTTTATAATGTGAAGAAGCTCTAGATGAGCATTTTTTGGAGCTGCGGGCAGGCTCTGATCTATTCCGACGCTTTTTCCTATGCTTCTTGTGATCAGAGGAAGAGGAAGAAGAAAATGATACATCTGATGAAGAATCACTTGATGACGACGAAGATGATGATGATGATGATGAGGAGGAGGAGGAGGAAGTCGATACTTTCCTTTTCTTCTTCAACCTGAAAAACAGTTAACCTGTGAGAATCTTCAGCATTGAGCAAAATTCTATGTAGAAAGCAAACCTGTACTGCCCAGAGTTATGGCCAAGACTGGATTGTGAGGCAAAAGAAACTGAGTGTGACACGGCAGGACAACTTTAAGTGTCATTTCTTTATCAAAAAGATTAAATCCACTGAACAGTCTGTTATGAAAAAGCATCTCTCCCAGTTTAGTATGACATTATACTTGGCAAACACTTCACCTTGCGAAGTATTATTTAAACAACTTCTCTTCCCCATCTCTTTGCATTAGAAGTTATGTGTGCTATAGGACACTACCCACAGCAAAGGTTCTGGAAGGAAAGCAGCTCAACTAGGTAGAAGTTCTACCTGGCTTACTATGGAAGCTTACTGTTAGGCAACCTGCTTGGAAAGAGACTGTTCAGAGTCTTATCTGCACTCAGCGCCACAGTCAGTGTATGGGATAGAACAAAGTTACCTTTTTTCTTCTTTTAAGAGCTTACGCAATTTTTCTGCACTTGATTCTACTTTCTTTTCTTTCTGTCTCTCTTCTTTAGCAGCTTGTTTCTCCCTCATTTCCAAAGATTTCTTTTTTGAACCCAAGCATCATAAAAAAAATGACATTAGAGACGTTAACATGGGTATTTTTCCCCATGCCCCCAACCCCATTCAAATTTATATAATTACACCAGGGATGTTTTACCAGGATTCCCACATCAAGAATTAATATTGTTCAGTGTTCAGGAGTTTGGCATTGGCCATTGTGATAATCAGGTTTACATTAAGGACCATATTGCAGTTTTTATTCCATTAAAAAACCCAAAATGTATTTGGCCAGCCATTGCAGTGGTACCCGTGATCCAGCACACCGTGAAGCATGGGACCCCCAAAGGTAGAGTTAGAAAAAAACACAATGTTACCAGCATGAAGAAGGAAAAAGAAAAAGAAAAGTTTGAAGGAAAACATCATTATTGCAGTTAACAAGTAAAACAATGGCAGAACCCATTTTAAGATGTATTCCAGTTGGCCACATTTGAATACAAACCGTTGTGTAACCATTTCACAGACCCGTTTGATGCATAGTTTATGTAAGAAATCATGTTCCAAGGGTTTGGTGGTGATGAGCAGCACCAGATGTCAGATACAGCGACAACGGTCCAATTCAGAAGAAAATGCATTGGAGAAAAACACATAATCAGTATTACAGGAAAAACATACTTGAGTGTTGTTTCAGCCATTCTAGCACAAGTGAGAGCAGCATTTTGGGTATTAAAATACCAGCAATTGCAGACAAGCGTCTCACCAGATAATAATCCTTAAACTAAAGTCTAGTAGAGATCAGGCTTCTGCCACCTACAGCAGCTCTGTGTATCATCAGACTTCTGCCTCTCTGAGTATGATTTCAAAACTTAGCAACTTTAACAGACACAGCAGAGGGAACCCTTACTTGCAGCTGAGGCTATACAAACCAACCAACAATAGCTAGCACAGTGCTCTTTATCTGCTGCATCAATGACCCATTATACCAGGAAAATGCTAAAGGAGAGTAAAATTTATCTCCTACTTGTAACTGAGACCTCTTTCTAAAACAGTCAAGTGTGGATAGTGCTCAATGTCACACAAGTGTCTCTCTGATACAGTTCAGTTTTGTTAAGATTGTCATATCTCCTCTTCCCCCTTCTTTCAACACAACCCGTCAGCATTATGGCTCCACCAACTGCAGAAGTGTTGATTAGGGCCATCCACCCCAGCCTAAGTACTTCTTTGCATGCAGAAGCACAGAACAAAACAAGCCCGTTCCTCAGCGCTCTATTTTACTCTGATCCTCTCTGAAAGACAACACAAGTATAGGAGGTAAATGAAAGAAAAAGATGACAACTCAGATTAGCACAGAGACCCACCAGGGCTCACATGGGAAGCATGCTGCATGCAAGAGAAGAGAACCACAAGACAGCAGAGAAGAAAGTCAAGACACTCAAAACTGCCTGCCCACCCACCTTCTACCTCCTGCTGTTTTCCTTGAAATCACCTCTTCATTTGCCCCCTCATGGGATCTTCCTACAAGTTAGCTTTGACTGGCGTTACTCCATCTTTTTGTAATTACTCCAAATAACAAAGACCTGGCTGGTTTGATTGTGTGCAGTGTTTACATGGCTTGCCTAAGTGTTTCACACTTTGCATGTTTGTATTCACAGAATGTTTTAATATAGTGTTACAAATCATGCATGTGTGATGGAACACTCTTATCCTTGCTTTCGCTGCCAGGGTTAACAGGCTTTGCCCTTTCCCTGCCTTCACTGTTTGGCATCTCTTTACTAGCCCATTCTAAACAGTGGAGGCATCAAGAGGTACCTTTCTTCTGGTAGGTACAGCCATAATGCTCACTATAAAAGGTTTACTGTAGAGAAGGGAAGCAGAGACTAAGACAAACCATCAACTTAAACTCTCCCTGTTCAAAAGATTTAATACGACTTTTGACATTTACTATATGAAGAGAAAGTAAAGAATCACCTGCATGTGTTTACGGAGCTTTGTTAAGGCCTCTTCTGCTTCCTGAAAAGTCTCATCCAAACTTAAAGCTTTCTTATAGTAATTCTCAGCATTTGGTAGCTTATCTTCCTCCTCCAACCTAAAATTCAAGTGATAATGCACATACAGTTAAGCCACAGATTTAGACATTTTTTCTTTCTTGAGGACTACCTTCCTGATGTGCACTGTGACACTACCACTGCAGCCCTCCAAGACCCTGCCTGTCATCTTAGCCCACTCTCATAAAGGAGAAAAGCAGTTACTTCTGACAACTTTTTATCTCCTAATCATCACCAGTAATGCTGTTCTTAGAATTTTTTGGTACTGGAATTGAAATTTCATTCTCAACACAGAAATGATTCCCTGAATACTCTGAAGTAAAATTTTGTGTCACTGTGGCTAATCTCCGTTTCAGCAGAATAACAGATTTTGAGTTTTTTATAAATACTTTCTTTTAAAAAAAAACAAAGGAAAAAAACCCCACACACAAACACAACCTACTGCAATATAGCCACACTTCACAAGACTATCCAAGCCTGGTATCTTTCAGTGAAAGTACACCAAGATTAAACCTCAAATATTTCATTGGAATTTTAACTGGGACAGAAGAGAAAGTATAAGCCAACTGCACAAGCAAATACTTCCAACAAAGGTTTCCCCCACCTGCCCCAAACGCATACCCAGGAAGGAAAGATGCCATTCTGTCTCCTAACTAGAATGGCATTAAGAAAGTATTATGAGAAAAATTAACAACCAAACAAAACCACAACTGCAACACTTACTGCCCTCCTCTTTCCACAAGTGTCTGACAGAGGTATTTTCTTGCATTTCTGTGGGTAGGACAGTTTTCTAAAGCAATTTCAAAATCCCCTATGGCTTTGTTCAGACTTCCTTTTGTCGCGTACCTAGAACAAAGTGGCACAGTTGTTAGTGACACTTGTCTTTGACAAAGCAGAAAACCCAAAGAAACAAGCAGACTTACAGAGCTCCACGTGCTACCAAAGCTTCCACATTCTGGGGGTCAATTTCCAAAGCCTTGTTGTACTCGTTCATGGCTTCCACGTGGCGCCCAACCTTAAAATAATCAACCCCAGCTTTCACACTGGAGAAAAACATTTAGAAAAGATCATGCAGTCAGCCTATGCAGAATTCATACCATTAATTACAAATCATGGTCCCCAACATGGTAGTGAAACTTGGGTTTGTTAACACTGGCATTTTAAATTAATGTGATATCGATGTAATTCCACAATATACTGTCTTTATTCAAAATCTTAAGGCACCAGATAGTGTTTCTGCAGGCAGTGACACTACATTACACTTACTTTCATTTACAGAATGAGTATTTAAGCACTTTTCTGCACAAAAGTCTATGTGTGACCACAGAATGACAGGACCCTTTGGGTTGGAAGGGACCTCAAAGATCATCTAGTTCCAGTCCTCTGCCATGGGCAGGGACACCCTCACTAGACCAGAGCCTGTCCTAGAACACTGCCAGGGAGGGGGCAGCCACAGCTTCTCTGGGCCACGTGTTCCCATGTCTCACTACCCCCCAGTAAAGAATTTCTTTCTAATATCTAATCTAAATCTGCCCTCTATCAGTTTAAGCCCACTACCCCTCATCCTGACTTACCACATTAAAACGGAACAGGCTTAATTATATCTAAATTCACCACTAGACCAACAACATGTGGCACCATGGGAAGACAGTGCACAATGAAACCAGTTAATCTTTGAGGGTTTGTATTTCATATCACCAGCCATTACTAAACCTTTCTTCTACACCTACTGATGTTAATCTAAGATTAACTTCCTGCAAGATACCCAATACAAGTGGAATTTCAGAACTTCTCATTAGGAACTTAAAAAATTATTCAACTTAACAAGCCCTTTTTCTTGCAATTACTCAAAGGTTCCAAACACTATTAAGAAAAACTGTTTTGCTAATGTAAAAAATTTCTAAGGCTTTACTCCAATTTTTTCTTTTTTTAGCTAGCAGATTCAAGAGTTTTTCCACATAGAAAAGTGAAACATTTCTCTTACTTCTGCCGCCTCCACCCTGAAGCAGGCCTAAATACACCGCAGAGTGTAAAAGCAGTAGCAGCTAGCCAGAGCTGCTGTCCCAAATGCAGCCAGGGAAAAACATTTAACTTTTCAAAGAGAGCAAGTGCACTTGTTCAACCTACAGTTAAATGGCATGACATGCTGCATCAGGTCATTCAACAGCCAATTATAAAATGGGATGTTGCGTACAGGGTATCCTCACAAATATTGCTCTCGCCTCATCAATGGGCCAGCATACTATAAATATACTAAGCAGCTCTCCCTTAAACCTTCCATGTAAATTTGGAACTGGATCTTGAGACTTTATCTATCAAGCACCCACTTGGCAGTTAGTTACTTTCAAGGTATCTTCCTGGTTATATCAGTACGCATGGTGGAAAGACTGGTTCAATGTCTATTTTCTTCTACGAAACAGACCCCACAACCTAACAGTAACCTCTGATGTGGGAGTATCACTTACCATTTCAAGGCCCAAGATTCAGACTGCTTTTTCCTCAATGCAGGGGCAAAATCATCTTCACTGAAATTTTTCCTTTAATGAAAAAACAAACAAAACCATCAAGTTAGCCTTTTGAGTCCTGGAAATTAAACATACAATATACACTGCTGTGGAAATAAGCTGAAATGTTGTTTATACAATGCCTTACGGCTTTCCTCTCAGGCAGGAATGTTCTTTTATAGCTCTGAAACCACTTTTTCCCAACCCATTAAAAAAGTGCTGAATTTAACCAGTACAGCTGTAGTATATTTAACAAAAATACACTATATTCACACCTGCTTTGGGGCCCTATTTTATATGTATTTATATATGTTCACATTGCCTATGTTTGAGCCTATTTTACTGAAGAGATCAGATCTATTACTAAAATAAACATCATACACAAACATCTGACAGGAAACAGTAAAACTCAAACATCCTGCATTGCAATCCAAACATGCTGACAAGATCTAAGCAATAAATTCATAAAGTATTTGGTATCAGACATTTCATGAGATACAGTATCTTGCTTATTCGGAACCAACAGAATTTCAAATGTGAATTTCTTAGTCTAGAGGAGCTTCCTTTTAAATATTTAAGGACACATAAGCTGCAGCCATGCAAATCAAAATGAAAAAGGTTTAAGTATAAGTGGTCTAAGATTTCCACTTGCAAGTCTATTTCAGTGGATTAGAATAATCTCCACAAAGCTACGGGACAGGAACAATGTAAAAACCACTTACATTTGAAGACTTCTAAATAAAGACGGTGGATTTGATTCACTTAGGCCTAGTTTTTCTGCTAAGTATTCAACTAAGAATGGATTAGCGAATCCTGGGGAACGATGCAAAACCTCTTCAAACGTCTCTCCTGTATTAGCAACTTCCAGGCTTCGCCTAAAAAACCAAAAAGATGCCCATGTACCCAACCGCCACCTCAGACGTTAAGCTCACTTCTATGATGCTTACGATTACTTTTGAATAAAACCTCTATGTTAATATTTATTACTGTTCAGGAGCTGTTTTCTTTCCCATGCATGTGTTTTGCTACTGTTTATCAAGTCATATTTCTTTTAACCCAAGTGAGCTTTTGAAACCTATTCTAGCACACATCTAGGCATCTCCAGACATACAGAGATAATCTATTTCGCAATTTAAAAATTCCAGAGATGATGTTGAGTTGTTTTGTTAACACAGTCCCACAAAGACAGACACCTTGCTCTACTTTTTGCTTTCCTTAAATTTTGAGAAAGATGCTAGAAGACCAACCCCACCAGACATATCTAGAAAGAAATACATTAAAGAGATGAACAATAAAAGGCGTATCATCATCCAATTAAATAAGAAACACCATCAACAAGTGTAAAGAACTATCTATCAAAGATGTTTTTCATACCCCTAGCTAATGCAGTTGTGCAGCATATTCTTACCTATAATGTAGTGGGAAGTCATCAGAAGTAATTACTCCTAGTTTTGTACTGGAAAAATTAGGTGGGAGAGCTGAGCTGTAAAGTGACACCGTGAGCTTCTCATGGTAACGATCAACGTCCTTGACTGCAGCTACAGAAACCATGAAAGTTAGATAAAAGTGCAGAAACATCTCTTATCTCAAATCCCAAACCCAAACACATTCCTGACAACTTTCCCAGCTACTTGCCTCGAATAAGGTCTCCAATTTGATAGTAAGATAAAGGATCTCCGTGGTTGCTTTGAGAAGGCACATCTCTCAAAGGACAAAGAACCTGCAACAGAGGAATACCATAAACAGAGCCAAAAGTGTTTTCTTTCCCTCCCCAAGATTATTAGTTTAGTCTTAATCACAAAATCATAGGGGTTGGAAGGGACCTCGAGAGATCATCGGGTCCAACCCCCCTGCCAAAGCAGCTCCCTAGCTCATATTGCACAGGGAGGCATCCAGACGAGACTTGAATATCTCCAGAGAAGGAGACTCCAACACCTCCCTGGGCAGCCTGTCCCAGGGCTCTGTCACCCTCACTGGGAAAAAGTTCTGCTGCATGTTGGTGCGGAACTTCCTGTGCTCCAATTTGCAGCCATTGCCCCTAGTCCTGTCCCCACAGACCACTGAAAAGGGGCTGGCCAATTCCCCCTGCATCCCATGTCTAAGATATTTATAAGTCACATTGGAGGTGTGACATTTAAAACCATGGCTATTAAAAAAGAAAGATATTTATGCACCCATAAATTATGAACTTTTCAACTCAAAAGTAATAAATACTGAGTACGGATCATGAAAATAAGCATTGGTTGGCTCAGAAAAGCATCATAAACTGTCCACAAATTCAGATACCACCCACCACCCCAAAGTTGCTTTACACATACCAGTCCATTAAGAGATGCGAGACAAGTAATACATTCCAAAGTTACTACATATCAATCATAAAATACTGTCAAAACCATATCTTACACTGATTTCTAAGTCTGAAATCTCCCGTATGATACCACTTCCCAGACAAATCAACACCATGAAAAAGCCAAATTCACGGATAGACGTGATCTTCCCAATCACAATATCGCCACGCTCAATGTCTTGAAAAAACAATTCTCTCCTCTCTTCCCTGGGAACGTCCATGAACCGCTCCAGGGGAGGCATTACAGCATAATACTCTGCAACACATGAGATGGTCACTGTTACAAAACAACCAAGACGCAAACTGGGAACACAAAATACTCCAGGACAGCAAAATGTACTGAAGTTTCACAGATTTGTACCAACGGAAACTTTATACATACATATGCATATATGGCCTGTATACAGCAAAGATTATATAGCATTTACTGTAGCAAAGCTTTTCATCCCGTTTTTATAAAACCTGCTAACGAAGCTCAGTGCCCTTCTCTCCCCCGCCGCCTCAGGGAGGGGCACCATCCCAGAGAAGGTGGGGGCACTCACCTTCATTTTCTTCTATGGTGTCGGAGAAAGGCCCGTTGGGCTTCCAGGAGTGAGCGAAGAGGAGATCAGCTTTTTTAGCGATGAAGCGCTGTATCTCGGTGTCAATGCTCGCCCTCTCTTTCCTAGGGAAGGAGAACGCGGTGAGAAACACCCCGCGGCCCCCTCGCAGCTCGCTCGCTCCCCTCACCCGCGCCGCTTCGGCGCCCCTCACCCGGAGGCCGGCGGGTTCGGGGCCCCGCGGGGTGGCTCGAGGACGGTCCCCGGCGGCGGCAGCAGCCCGCGGAAGTCGGGGTTGTCATGCTGCTCGGCGCGGAGCAGCGAAAGCAGCGTGGGGCCATGGTAGCTCAGCGCCTGACGCAGCAGCTCCCGATCCATCCCGGCACCACCGCCGCCGCCGTCTCACCCGGAACCGGAACCGCAACTGCCCCCAGCCACGGTATGCGCTGTACGGTTAGGGCGGGACCAAAAGCGAAGGTGGGCCCGGGAGGTCACAGCGCCCCCTAAGGAGCAGGAGGGCCGTTCTGGACAGCAGTGGGTGCTGCGGGGCCCCCACCCCGTACGCGGCTTGGGGCCGTACCCCGCCGCCCGCACTACATGTACCGCGAGGTAATTAAAATACAACCGGGAAGGTAAAAATGACACAGGCTGCCCGCGGCTACGTAGTTTCTCGGCAGCGCCGGGGAAGCGGCGCCGGGTAGCGGCCCCTAACGGCTGTTCCTGCCGCGGCCATGCCGGGAGAGGGCGCTGCGCCCCCGCCGTGCCGCCCGCACCCTCCTGCGCTCCTCCCGCGCACCCCCGCGGTGCAGGCGCACCCCCGCCGCTTCTCCTGAGGCGGAGTGCGGCACGGTCCTATACCAGCGGCGGGGACCCGACAGAGATCTCCGGAGAAGAGGCGGTGCCCCCTTGCCGGCGCCTGTCGCTTTTGAGGGGCGCAGCGAAGCACCCATCTCCGGGCGCTGGCTGCAGCGTGTCTGTTTCAGGAGGCAGAGAGCCTTCAGATCCTGGGAAACATCCCACTCCGAGAAGTTCTCGATTAGTTCTCAGTCCGTTCGTGAATGTCCGTGCTAGGTTACAGCGGAGAATAAACCGAAGGGCACCTCAGACCGGCCCGCTGCAAGGGGCCGCGGCTCGCCCTGGGGGTGCCGGGCCCTCGTCGGAAGCAGCTGGCCGCGGTGCGTGTGGACTCGTCCCTCTGACAGGCCTCCCTCCCGTCACGCGTTCACACAGCCCGAACAGACGCGTGTGCGGGCGGGGGACGTCCTGGCCCTGCCAGAATTGCTGTACCGAAACAAAGGGAAAACCGGGTAATTATCTCGGGAATAGATAATGCACCGAGCTTACAGTTGAGCCACTGAAATAGGCCTAACGCGGGATTCGGTGGTTCAGCTTACCGGTGCTAACTTTAGATGCTAAAAAGACACTTAACTGAGGAGGCTCTTCATGCTAATCACCTCTCCTAGCTAATGGAGAAAGGTGCTTAAAACCAGCTGGAATTAATCCAAGGCTATTAGAAAGATCACAGTTCTTCAGTGCCCAAGAATAATTTGTCCCTGNGGGGGGATGGGGGAAGAGAGAAAAAGAAAGCTCACTGCAAATGGCATAATGTCACTTCCACCCTCAGTACAATGCTGAAGAAAAAAATAGCAGTCTGGCTGTCAGCAGATCAGTGACACAAACTCCTCTAGGAAGCAGCATGACTGAGAGGGCAAGGATCGTATCAAAGACGCCGGTCTCGGAAGCTGGGTTCAAAGCCATCAGGGATATCACTGGTATAGCAGATTCAGGGAAGGCACTGGAAGGGCAAGTTTGTATTCTATTTTCATTTAATGTCCCCCTTGGTTTAATATAACAAAAGATAAAGGCGAAATGACAGTTGTTGTGTCCCTAACAGCTGCTGGGATTGTGATTACAAGTTTTCCTGATTTATGTGAGACCAGGTGTGTACTTAGATTTCTGGTTACCACGGTGGGAAAAAAACCATGAACACTAGATGGAAATTTCTAGACATTAAGACTGATTAGAGACAAATTGAGGTGGAAAGGTTAATGCACCTGCAAAGATCTGGTGCCCAAAGGGAGCCTTTCCTGGATGAATCACACTGCCAGTGCAATGTCCTGAGCTGTGTTGCGTGCTGGCAAATAATGGCAGTTTCATTTGATGGAATGGTGTTTTAAGGAAGAGTTAATTTGTGTTGCTTAGCAAATACAAAGAGCTAGCAATAAAAAAAGTTATTTGAAGCACAAACTCTGCTTGTGTAAGCATTTCTCCACTCTAATATGCAGATACACACACAATGTACAAGAAGTAAGACATTAGGAATACTTCAGATGCATTGTGGCTCTGGACTTAGCATCCCAGCAAAAAATCACGACAAAAGCCAAACCACATACAATTATGGACTCTTCTAACAGACATTTTCCTCTACAAGTAGAAATTAATTACATTTTAGGAAATTCAGTAATTTGTATCATATTAACACAGAGAATGCAGATTAGTTATCCTGAACATGAAGATAAACTACATATTTAAATTGATCCTTTCTTTAACTGGGCCAAACAAATTCTGAAGCTGTCTTAATCAAACAGACTGAAATACTCCAAGTAATTCCATCTTCAGAAATAGCTTTTCCAGAGCAGGGTATGTGAGCATGAACTTGTATTTTCTTTCCCATTTTTCAGGGTATAATAATGAAGTCAAAAGCAAAGCAAAGCTATGGCATATTGTGCATTGTTCCTCCTTGCTTGGTGCATACATGGGACTTTGCCATTCTTTCTCTCATGGGATACTGACTGGAGATCCACTGTGCTCTTGAAAATATCTCTTCATATTTCCCATAGTGGTGGTTTGGGTTTTTTTTCTCTTTTCAATTCTGTCTTGTTTTCTTCAGTTTCCCAATAGGAAAGAAGGATTTTTTGATAGAAGAATATAGCAGCTCCCACAGTTCAGGCAGAGATACTGCTAACAGTAGGGAATAAACCCAAAGCTATATATATGGCTAAAGAGGTCCCAGGCCTGAGGAGGGGGCATGCTCTTTATGCTACGATGTCATTAATTTGCTGTTCCATTGTCTTAGGAACTGCCTGGATGAATAGTGCTTCATCCCATGAGCTAAATAAACAACAAGGGTGGGCAGGAAGTGTCCTGATTCTGCAGGAGAAAGTGACAGGAGCCAACACATCGCCCTACTCAGAGAGGATCATTCCAGATACTCTGAGACTAGACGTGTCTGAACTAGTTTGATGTAAATTTTCTGACAGTTTAGGTCAATGCATGATAAAAGCAGCTCCCCAAATTTATCATGCAGCCTGTAGCTCCCACAATACAAAGCTTATGAATTTAGACTATGCTAGCTTTGAACCCAGGGTCAAACTCACAGTCATAGGGCCCCTGAACAACCCCAAATCCATAGGCATGATGGCATTTCAAAGTGGATATGTAAAATACTAAGCAGATTTTCATCAAACTCCAGTAAGCACAGTTTGAATGCAACAAGGTCAAGCTGGTTTTCAAATGTTCCCAAGTACCCAGTATCAGTGGTAAAGCTTCCAAGAGAGGATGGAGGAAAGGATTTTGTGTAAAGAGCCACATTTTATCACTGACAAGAAGATAAGATCATCCATGATCATGCCTGTCACAAAGTATTCTTTTTTTTTGCAAAGATCTGAGACAAGTTTTAGCCTATTCGAAATGGGAGTGAAATGTTCATCTAAATATGTTCTTTGGGCAAAGAAAGATGAAGCTAATAGTACTTATGTGAATTAACACAAAGAGCTATACTTCCAGCTGTGTTGTCAGATTTTTGGCAAATTCTGCCAAAAGCAGTCCTGCTGCCCAGGCTTTCTGTTATTTTACAAAGCAGCAAAGGGACTGTTCAAAGACAACATGATATCTGAGATATTATTTTAGCTCAAGAGTGATGAAGGGAAGGAAATTCAATACAAAACAATTAGCCAGTTAGTAGCTCTACTTTGAGGAAAGGATTATGTCTGCAGGCATGATCACCAAACATGATGGAGGAGGTATGGAAACCAACACCAGACTCAGAGTGACAGAAGAACCCAAGCCATGCCCATTCAAGCATTTCCCTTTTTAACAAGTTCATTGTTTAGTCCATCTCTGGCACAGTCTGTGAGGCAGAGTTCAGTCTCAGGGGCATGTGGACTCACTTGGAGATTGGCCGAGTTCGTGCTTACGGTGTCATAGACCTTTGCATGTCTCAGATTTCTGGGAATGTGTAGACAAAGAGTAGTCAGTCACATGTAATAAATATGCAAAGACAGACTGTGGAAACTGCCCAGGCTCTGAATCAACAATTAGACTCTGTTGGAACACAACAGAAATAATAGTTAAGAAATGTCAACTGAGAACCCCCTCTGACTTCTGGCGATTGCTGTCAAACTGCAGGCAGTGGCACTGCTGAGCCTTTGTATGGCTGCAAAGATTACTGCTTGTGCACTTAGTGCAGCATTTTGTGCCTGCAGATTAGTGAGAAGTGTTTGAATGTTTCAGGTGAGGCTCAAAATGTTACTGGAGGAAACACTGACATAGACTTTTAAAATCTAAACATGAAAACCTAGGCTGTTGTGAATGAAGGTTTGCTTATTTGTCAGGCAAGCAACTTAGTGGTAATCATGACACAGACAATATGTATACACCCACCTGTACAGCTTGCAACGTATCAAGAACTACTGCCTACAGTGCAAATTCCTACGATGCAAGAGGGACTCAGCAGAAGGTATGCAAAGCAGACGGGTTTTCGTGGGCTTTTCAAATGGATTTTCCAGCTTCTAGACTGACAGTATCAACTGCTTCATAGCAAGGGAGAGTCAACCTGGATTCTGAGTTTTAGAGTAAGTCATTACAACTTACAGTCAGCATCACAACTCTCCAGTCAGCAGAGTACATCATTACTTACAATAAAAAATATATTTCCAGTGTATAGTGTATACACAGACACACACAAGCTCTGTGCTTGTATATACCATAATTATATACAGCAAGAATATTTGATCTCAAACCTGCAAGCACTACAAGGAGATGTTTAACTTTAGGTATGCAACTACTCTCAATTATTAAATCTCCTGTCCATGGTAAAGCAGTATTAATGTTTTCATTGTAAAATTCTTTCTCCAGCAATTGTCATCTTCCCAAACTGTCATGTCACATATGTGAACTTTCCAGAGTTGTTCAAAAAAGTCCAAAATATTTTGAAGGACTAAACCAGCTGGAGTTCTTCTATTCTTGGTAAAAAAACCTACTTCATTTTGTGTCTCATAGTCAGTTGCTCTAACATTCCATATGTGCAGCATGTGTAATAAATACTGGCTAAAGAGCAATTAACAAATATCAGAAGTTGTTTTCTTAATTGCTCGCAATGAACCAGGCATGTAACCATTGTCACAAAGTAATTAGCAGCCTCTTAATTTCTTTAAAATTTGTAGCTATTTAAACTACACTAAAATTAAAAACGTTGAAACTGTTCTAATTAACTCAGGAGGAGTTAAACAGTTGGCGACTTCACCAGACAGACTAATTATCTCCAGGCACTAGCCTACCTTTATTTAAAATAAATAAAATGTTTCAGAAAATGAGTTTTGTCCTAAGCAGGTGAAACTCCAAAGAAAGTTGGGAAGCTAAGTTGGTGTGATACAAGTTCCAATTACCTTCTATCTCAGTAAGAATTTTTCTGAAAATACAGTGACTAACAAATAGAAAGATAGTTGTTATATTATGTGGATGATATAATTCCAGTAACTCATGGCCATAGGTAGCAACCCTCACATGTAGAAATTCATTAGTCTCTTGACAGATCAAGCTTGTTTATCCAATTAACAACCACAAGCCAAGCGGAATAGTGAAACGCCAAACTGGTGTATGTGTATGATAGTTGTTTTTTAAAAAAATTGGTGAATCCTCACAGTGTTAAATCCAGAAAGCTGGATTGATTTGCAAGTAAATTAACAAGCCATGAAAAAAAAAATATCTCTGAACTTCATAATTATGCTTAGGTCTATAATGTATTATTAGAGGTTTCCAATTTGTATCCTAAAACTTTTTAAATCTGTAAGTAAAATCTGTTGCCTGTTCCAGTCTGCATTTTGGCTCAGTGAACAAGTAACAAAGGCTGAGACAGAAACAACTGCCACTGCTTTTAATGGGAAGGTTTTTTTAATGGGAATTTTTTTTAATGGGGAGTTTAGTGCCTCTGATGTATTTCAGATGCAGACATTGAGGGCTCCCATTGACCTCAGCAGGTTTCAGGTCAAGCATGAAAGTCAGAAATAAGTCATTAAACTTTCTGTGCTTGCAACTACTGTCTACAATTAGAAAAGCATTAATCATAACACATCAGTGTGATCAAATGTCAATTCCAAACACTGATTGTCTGGGGCTGTTGAAATAAAAATAATATACATCTGTTGATTTTCTCTAGCTTCTTGTCTTATTAAAGGAGTTGAAGATACATAATTGCAGTGAACAGAAGTTCTGAAACAAAGTGAAAATCCCAAGCAGAAACAGGAGGAGGCAGGTTGAAACGTGGGAAATATGTGAAAGAAAGATGGGTATGTGTGCAGGTAACAGGCATGGACTTAGGGTAGAAGGGACTCATCAGGAGTACAGCAAGAGCCAGAATTCATCTCTTTAAAACATAAATAAACACAGCATCTAATATCTTGTCCCAAATAAAATGCAGAGACAAACTGAAAGATTATGCCCACTCCATTCACCTCTCTTCAGTAGCATATTCTGTGACACTGATACCAAACTCTTTTTAAAGGTGCTGGCAGCTAAAGTCACAGAACTAAGAAGGTTTCAAAACACACAGAAGTAGGTTAGGCATGTAAATACCTTTGCAAATTCTGCCCTGGGAAAGGACGATAATTAGTATCACAAATTAAGTTCTTACATATGCAAGTGGGATTGTTTGCTGTCACAACTAATTACATATGTAGCTCTGTGCTGAGTTGATTATGAGTGAGGAATAAACATAAACATTTAAAACAGTGGTGTTTGAAACTCCCTGCTTGTACTTGTGATAATCTGATCCTTCTAAAACTGGCAAATATATACGTGAGGGACTGTGTGTATGTGTGTAGGAGAACAGCAAGTGGGAGAAAGAAATCCAAATTTTTCCATCTGTACAAAATGTCAACATACTGTCTATAAAAAGCCATCAACAAAACCCTTACAAGCACAATTCAGTCTGGTCAAGTTCTAATCTGTACCTGCACTGCCAGTGAGAGTTAAAGCTCCAATATAATGTTTCCTTATGTTGAACACTTGGTAGGAAATTATGTAGCACTTCCAAAAATGCTATAAGGCTTGGTTAATACTAGATAGCATACCCACAGTCCAGAGTTTAAAAAGAAGGTTAATAAAAGGCAAGACGCCTGGTCATGAAAAGTAACATGTCAAGAAGATGTGGTTGCACTGACAGAATGTGTCTCTGAGAAATTGAAGTGACAACTAGGAAAATAGATTATTGTCAGGTCCTTAAATGCAGTATTCCATTATTTTTTATCTTTCCCTTCTCTACTTTGATTTTTTTAATCTCATAATGCAAATTTAGTGCTCTGCTTCTCTAAAACTGAAAAAGCCTGCCTTGTGTTAGGAGTGATCACAAAGTAAATCTCAAAAAATACAAGGAACAGTTTTTCTTCAAGAGCAGTGAATTCAAATAGTATATGGCATCCCACAATCCAGGTCTGGAAATTTCAAAATGTGAGAGGGGGCTTTCCCTAGACTGCAAAGGACATTTTGGCATTGAGTTCCAAGATAAAGGGAAAAGTCTTCCCTAACCAGAGCTAACAGTGCCTTTTTGTAAGGGGTGGGCAGTATCAGGAGGTAAGAAACGATCTAGAATCTTTGACAAGTCATTTGTTGCCAAGTGCTGTCCAAGAAACCCCAGCCCAACAAGTAAGGGGAAGATATAGGACAGGGAAATGATAGTTAAAAGGTAGAATAAGATACATAGCACCTTCAGCAGGGCCAAACAGAGGCATCCAAATATAACAAGGGCTATAATGAGATGATGCAATTGCAGACTCTGAGCAGTAGTAGGTTCCCATTAGTACCTAAAATGGACCATAATCCTCTGTATTCTACTTCAGAAATTGCATCTCGCACAGCTGAGAGATGAAACAGTCATTTGGCCTCTTTAAGAGCTGTGTTAGAAGCCAGAAAGAGCAGGAGAATCCAACAGCTTAGCTAGTGTGATACACACATATATATACATCATTTTCACAGGGAAAACTTATCATTGCCTTCATGTATTAAAATATTAATCATAGAGAAGAAAAATAATATTATAAAGTAAGATAAGAGTACAAGAGCTGTATAGCTTCACTGATACCAGAATGGAAATGCAGACACTTTTTTGTAATTTAGCTGGAAAAAAGAAAGCCATTATTAGGGAAAATCTGTAGATTCCTTAGGTAGAAAAATATACAGCATAAATAGTTTACATTTTCAGTGGGGAGCATCCTCTGGTGCATCAAGCTGTCATGCAGCTTAGCAGCATGACACATCTTGGTGATTAAATGCTGGTTCCCTGGCAAAACCCAAAAAACAAAACAAATGAATTTTTCAGTGGAGAAAGCCACTGTTCTCATATCTTGTACCTTGGCTCTCACAGCAGAAAAGACACAGCAGCAGGATGGTAGAAATTAAAGTCAATCAGCAGGTGAACTGTAGTTTGAACACACCACTTCACGGGGGTGTTCTATCTGCCTTCAGCCTCACTCATCTGTATGGGCAAAATACACTGTTACTTCAAAAATTTTGACTAGTTGACTACGCAACATGCTGGACCTCAGAAAGAAATTATAATGGAAATCTACATATTTTATTTTGAACCCCCAAAACAAGTAGAGTTAACTCAGTTGCTTGGGTATGGGAAGCCAGTGAAGTCACAAACTGTCAGAGTAGCAAGGACAACCTGTGTGTGGAAGGGAAGCTGAGCTGGGTGGTCAACAAGGAGGCTGGTGGGAGTAGTGACCTCACCAAGGAACCAGGGTGTTGATCAGAAAGTCAGGATCAGGGCTAGGGACAGTGATCAGGGTCAGACACAGTCCAATGATCGTCTCTCAGTAAGTCCTCAGTGATGAGGCAGCTCCAAGCTAGGAAGCCCAGATGATGGGTCTGGGTCCAGGTCCAAGTTTGGAGGTCAGAGCTTGGTGCAGACACAGCGGCAGCATGCTGCAAAGTGACATGGGGGAAGCAATATGAAACTCTCAGCTTAAAAGCATCTCCCAAGGGAAAGGAGAGGCAGGCCATCACTTCTAGTTTTCTTCACAGAAGGTCTTGTCAGCGAAGGAATTGATCTTGGGCTCCAGTCCACTAAGCCCCTTAACTCAGCCAACTAAACTCCAGCATGGTGTGTTCTCAAGGCCCTGGCACAAACTCAGGCTTTGCACTTTGACTAATGCAAAACCACTTGTAGAATATGCAAGTGCCTTGTATGTGACTCATCAGCCAGTCTGAAGAGCAGAATTATCTGTATTTCCTAAGAAGTTCACACTTTGTTATGCCTCACTTGTTCTCTATTACTGGTCCCACCAGTACGTTGCCACCCGAAAAGTCAGCTCAGGCTTACTTCAAATGGTACAGCCAGGTTGGAGGGCTTTTTGGTGACTTCACAATGTTTACCCACCTTTGTTTTCTTGATGCTGTTTGCAGTTCTGAAAGGGTGACATTCAGCAGCTGACCATGAAAAATATCCTCCTTACTTAGGTCAAAGAAAGCTGCTGGGAGTTCAGTGCCGGAGCCGCAGTCACATGGGAGCTGATGAAATGTGCTCGCTGACACTTGACAGGATAGTGATTATCCCATAGTTTAATATTATGTTAATCATCTTAGAGTCATTATTTACTCCCAGGAACACACTGTACTCCTATATTGACATTAAAAAAATAAAACCCAAACCACACCAGAGGACATTTTGACAGGGCAACATGCACTCAAAACCTGAAATACCCTGTCAGTGAAAATGGTCTCTTCATCTGTCCTAGGACACAAACAGAAAGGTGGTGCACTTTTGTGCTACTCCATGCTAGTTACCCCAAATGATTTGGGATGTAATTGCATAGACTTTTATATACTAAATATAATAATAATGTGAAAGTAAAGGTCTACCTTAAGTCTTGTCATCCTATGAACACACTGGCAGCATCAGCAAAAACTTCCCCCACACCAGTGTCTTACTGGGTTGCAAAGATTCCCATAGGAAATCTGTCTTTGGTTCGTCTTTAGGTGACACAACTAAGTGTGACTTTTGTCACTGTCAAGTGTAGCTGTGGCTTTTAGTGGTTTTTAGCTGGATCATCTGTGTCGTGTACACTACCAAACTGTCCAGAGGCTTTTAATTTTGTCTGAACCTGTCTGAACTACAGGTGGGCTGTGAGTACTATGGGAAGTTGGGATGGACAGTGAGTGCTTGATTTTGGCATTCTCAGTCTGCCAATATTCCTTCAAAGTGTGCCTGAGTTGAATGGACCCATTTAGCTCATGGGGAGACTTCTCCTTCCCATGGAAGCAACTGAACCTGTCCAGTGAAGATGGTCCCACTGGCACAATATGTCAAAAAAAGAATGAGAAAATCACAGTAAAGACTTTTGCCTGTAGCCTAAGAGACTCTTAGTGCTCCCATGAAGAAAATCCCCAAGTACCAGAACAGAAAGTCTTTGAGTTGTCAAAAAGTAAATCTGGAAGGAAAGATATAACCTGCAAACTCACAAACAGCAGAGAGATTATTTTTTAAAATTTGTGTTCACTTTAGAGTTAGCTATAGAAAAAGGAGTTGATTGCTGTAGTTTATATTCTAATACAACCTGACTCATGAGTTTAAAAGTCTTTTGGGGATACTCACGCAGTGTAGATCTATATAGATTCATCTCAGAGGTCAGACTGGTCCCAGGTCCTGTCACACATCTGAACTGCATTTGTTTGGAGTTTGCTGTAGCCCAGCCAAGCACTAACAGCCAGCCCAGTTCCTGCTGCCACTTCATAAGGGGCATATAAAAAACACTGAAGTTAATGGGAGTTTGTGAGAAGGTCATGAAAAAAAATTATCTGAACTATATTTGGTGAAGGTTTTGTCTAAGTCCTGAAACAATGAGGTTTAAATAGTTCCCTGGGAGAATTTTACACTATATAGATAGTCCATCTCTCTAGCAGAGTTTTTATCTGAGTATGCAGCCAAAGTTTTAATTTCTTCCTTCCTTCTGCCTCAGAACATCCTAAATAATACCTCTTCCTTCTTGCTTCTTAAACCATTTGTAGATTGTTGGCAAGTTCTTTGATTCTAAACCATTCTACCTTCCTTTTACCAACCTATAAATCTTCCAATTGTCTCTTTTGTCTATTAGAAAATCACTCAGTAGTTATTTCTGCTGTGCACTGAATGACATTCAATTTGTTTGTTGTAATGAGCTACCTAGAAATGCATGTATTCTACCAGACTTGTATGGAGATGAACAATTAGCTCCTTATTATGTTGCATGAGCACAGGCACTCCAACAATTTCTCAGTCCACATTACTGTTTTCCAGATTTGTCCATCACAGTAAGTATATACAACTTAAGTTGTGGGTTTTTTGAGATAGATTAGCTGGCATTTTCCCAGGGTGAATTCAATTTTTGTTGCATTTCATTGAGATTTTAAGACATCCAAGAAACAAATTATTTGTTTCCCTGTTGCTGTCTATCCTTTTTTTTCATAACTCATCTAGAGAACATCCAAAGCACAGGCAGAAGGTTTCATTAGCATGTGAGTTACTTCTTTGTCTAGGTTATTAGTGACTGCAGTTTCCCAAGAGCTACCACTGATCTCTACTGTACAATTAGTCACCTTATTCTAATGCTGCATTTGCCCATTAATAAAACTGGACCTTGGTGTTACTCTTGACTCACCTGTAGCTTTAGGAAATAAACTGTTTGGCTTTCATTAAAAGGTATCATAACAATTGGATCAGATTCCAGGAATGGAGAGAACCACAATTTTGGTGTGTATATGCACGGATATATTCATGATAATGAGGATGATTCACTGCACAGATTATAATTTTATATTATATTTCATAGTCAAAATTATATCAATCAGTTTCTAGTAATATAGTAGATACTGCAGCAACTGCTGCCTGCAGCAATAGCTCATGTAAGCTTGCAGCCTTAGACGTTATAATACACTAAGCAACCACAGCATAAACTGCCCTGGATGATGAACTGAAATTGTCAAGAACTTTCTGCAAATTCCCAATAACAAAATTTGTCTCTGTAGCCACAGGATTTCTTCTGGTTAATATCAATGTACAAAAGAAGCCTGAAAGTCTGTTTGAGGGAGTTATTCTTAGATCAGTTGTCTGGTGAGAAGAAATTTTCCTTCTGCATTCCAGCCAGAGCAAATGAGATGCCACTGAGCTTTTGGAAGCAGAGCCCATAGCCACCTGCATCTTTCTGGCCTAAGTCTAAGTGCTTTTTTTGGATTCAGACAAATAAGACATCATGTAGCAAAATCCCACTGTTCAGGGCTTACAACACCTGCTAAAAACATCTGGTTATTGCCATTTAGTTTGAGCTCAGAATCCTTTTTTTTTCCTGTCCTGTGTGTTTCCTCAAGCTTGTCCTCAGAAAAGGTCACAGAAAAGAAGAAAGTCCTCCCTTTTTGTGACCCTTGTATAATCCTATTGATTTACCCTGTGTTCAACCCAGTTAATTTCAATTTACCCTTTTATGATTTGTTTCCCTCAAATTTAATAAACCCATGCTAACTGTTTTAGTTCCAGCTATTATTTGTTTGTGCCAAACCACAGGGGAGAAAAATGAATGGTGATCTCCTGTGCCGTGCCTCTGAGTGACGCAGCACAGAAACCCCAGCCCACGGCATGGCAAACCCTCATGGCTCACACAGCGCTGGAGGCAGCTGCTGGTGGACTGTGCAGCTGCTCCCGGTACGTGACCACACTGGGTGATACATGTGGCTGGTTCACATCATCCAGACCCCTCAGGAACACCTGTCTTTGTTTATGGCTGATAAGGGATTCAACTCAGGTTTGATGATCTCTCTGGGCTGTGATTTAATTCAGGATCTACACATCAATCTACAGCCTGATCTATGATGTATCTTTCAACTTTGTTATGCCATTTACACAAAAATCCTACTGGCAGCTTTCTGTGGCAAGAGGGGTGCTGTGGGGAGAAGCCGTCACTACTGCTGACCAGAACTAGGACATTCAGACAGTACACACAGCACTGAGGTCTTGACAGCAACGTAGCTCCTTTGGTGTGGTGCCAAAGCTGAGGTAATAACACCAGCTTCACAGGCAGACTCATTAGTTCAGGAACACTGAGTTAAAGAAGTGACACTGCTCTCAGTTTCATTGCGTGGTGTAGATGTGCCCTTCACGATGCATAAGCATGGGAAGTTCTCTTCCTGGCTGGCCCCCTCTTCTGTTATTGTACCTGTTTTGTGCAGATGTAACAAGAGAACCTGCAGATTGCATCACATACAAGCAAAAGGACATCAGGAGGGATCAGGACATGTGACCATGTAACCTGTAAGCCTTTGGACCAAGCATGCATTTAAGTGGTATGTTGAACAGGGGTGTATGGCATCTGCTTTCTCCTGTAACCATCCCCCAAACGTATTTTGCACTGTTCTGGGACCTCCTCAAAACATGCTGAAATCTCCATCAGTTCTGAAAGCTAATATCACTCTCCACAAGTTTTCTGGTAACAGTGCTATTAGGAAGGTCAGAATTACATGATGGAAAACACTGCTGAAGTCCCAACACTTAGGGCAGCAGTGAACTGAGCCCAAATGCATTAGTCCACAATTATATTTTTCAGAACATTTACAGGAAACCGTACCCATGTGTAATGATATATAATGTGGTGCTCCTTTCTAACCTGAATGTTCTCTCCAAAATCCAGTTCCAGTGGCTATCTGTATCATCTATAACATTTTCAGCCAGCAGTTATTTCAGCTCATTTCTGGATTTGAGGGCCATGGCTTAGAGCAAAAGAAACATCTGAGAAAAGATAATCTCAGAAGCATGGTATTAGAAGGCAAAGTGGGGCTGAAATCTATCACACCGTGGCCTTCCTGTCACCCATGTTTCTGCTAAGGTAAACGTTTTTCAAGGAAAACAAATACATAACTATAGATCCCCTACCAGTATTATTTTAATTAGGTTTGTAGCAAAGAGAAAGCACAATATATAATTGCTGACTGACTCAAAAATAACTTCTACTGCAAATAATAAGAAACAGGTTAAGGCAGGGCATAGTGCCTGGAGATTTTACCAGGCAGTAGATCAAACAGCTGAACTCCTGACAGACTCTGCAGCTTTCCTTTGCCTGCTGCTTCCTGGAACAGCGAATTCAGGAGCCATTTGTGAGTCACTGGCCAGTTCATCTTTACAAACCATTAATGTCACATCTGAACTTTTAAATGTCACAGTGGAAAAAGCTAACATAAAAACAACAAAAAAAAAGGACAATCCAACTCAGAACTTTCCTGTTGCTTAAAGAATAGTTCCATTGTACTTTTTGGAAAGGTTGTTGGAATGTGTGTTTCAGGTGATCGACAGGCCTAGATCTGACAGAAGTTTGGGTGGAAAAAAATCTACATGAAAGCCCTTAACATGTTCTCTTGCAGTTATTCATCCAATGAATAAATATTTTTATCATGATGCAAGCATCAAATGCAAAGTGCCATTTCTGGAGTGCTTGCTGAGGGCTTTTAAATTTTTTTTTTTTTTGAGAAAAATAGAACAGCAGTTGTAATTTCCCACTGTTCCCCAGGGAACTAATGCATTTTACTCCAGAGAGAAGCACAAGCACCTAAAGCTCTATAGACATGAATTCTTTAAACAATTTTACTCATTGATTTTATGCCTTAAGGAGTCCAGATTTCGGAACAGCCTTTTACGTGCCACAACAATGAAGATACCAGCCAGTGACATTTATAAATCTACTATTAACTGCACATGCTTGTATGCCTGGACTCTAATGCATAATGCTTTGAATCACATATCTAACAAGGTCCAAACTAATACATGCCAAAGATGATGAGGATGAGAAATCATCATATAGGGATAAAGAGCCAGGCACTCTTTGGGCTGCTGGCTCTCCCAGGCTCTGCTGATTGATCAGTGAAACCTAAGGCTGAGAAGGGTTACGGGCATCACTGCTGCTGCTGTTCTTGTTCGGTCTAGTGTCACCAGGGCACTATTTATCTCCAGAACAGTCTTGTTAATGCTGGCTCCCCAGCTGCAAAAAGCAGGCAAAGATGCGAATGACAAGAGCTCACCTCTCACTCATGAACAAACTCTTAACACATACCCAGCTCCTCAGATCTAATTATAGTAAAAAATTCCCTCTCCATTGACTGTGAAGAGGGATGGAGTAAATCCTACATGACTCAGAGCTAGAATTTGACCGAGATTATTACTGCCTGCTGGAGTCACTGAATATAGGTACTTTAGGTACTTTAATCTCTGTTTCTCTGGATAGTCTACATCTTTAAAAATATTTAAAATATCAATGCTCTGAAATGATTAGAAACAGGCTTCTAATATCATTAGATGCTTTTCAGTGTTGCACAGAGCAACAATTTGTAGTTAAGAGAGGTGAGAGTTGGAACTCAGGAAGACTTTTTATACAATAAATCTAAATTAATTATATGCATTCATATGGAAAAGAACTATATATGAAAAAAAAAATCTTGTATATTCACAAACTGCCCTGTTTCTTTAAGTCTCTTCTTAACAATTTGAATTAAACCAAAACTGTTCTGATTATCAAGACAGAAGCATTGCACAAAAAAAAGTTCCACAATTTTGGTTCCCTTGCTATTAATTACACACCTATTTCTTAAAGTTTTCAAGTAACACTTTCCTCAGACATCAAAGCCAATCAAAATAACAGGGAATGCAGGGAAGGAGCTGTATTCTCTTTAGTACATTCCTGTGGTTTTGATCAAAGTATGCAGAGAATCACATTAAGGAGAGACTGAGTTTTGTGGGATGCAGCTATATTCAGCTGACAAATAGAAAAATAATCTCCTCTATTGGATACATGAGTCTGTGTTCATCCTTTTTCTGCCTCTCATCTAATTTTTTTCCTGCAAAATGTTCATTATATATGTGCAAACTGAATGGGTTCAGGGTGTTCAAGACTAGAACCTAGCCCATAAACAGCTTAGGGTCACGACTGCTTTCACTTTTCCTTCTACATTATGTTCTCAATCACCAAACACTGTGTACCACTGAAGCATGGCTGAAACAGCACAATGATAAGTTGTATCAGAAGCCCTTAGCAAATATTGGAGAGTAACTGTTAATGTAGATGACCCCAGGCTTTGGTTTTGTGAACAGAAGCATTACCTTTATGCAGAAATCCACACACAGGGCAGCCATATCTTGTATTTCGTAGGTAAGGGTCCAGTTGGTTGTTGGCATATATGTCTGAAATGAAAACAACCCAGCTTTTATATCACTATTCAGATTCACCCAAACAGAAAACTGACTGCCAAACAGATAAAATAGCCTTTTAAAGGCCCTATTATTTTCCAGTGCCAAATGTTCACAAATAGACCCTCCAACAAAGCAAGGATATCTATAGGCATCTTGAAATTTTTTGGTGCACAGAGGGTGATTATATGAGAAACCAGCATTCATACAAGATAAACCAAATTCCCTACCAGTATAATTAGACAAGCCTATTATTTCAGTGAGAAGAGTAGCTTGGTGCCAACTAGATTAAAACAAAATGAAAAAAAAGAAGCCACTCAAGTTCAACTGACAGAAACCTAAGGTTTTCTGCACTAGTTTCACCATGTTAGATTAAATTCATACTTTAAATTACACTAGTGTAATTTATGGTCAAAATGAGGCTGTAAATAGGCAGGTTCAATAAAACCAGGGTAAAATGAATAGAATAACAATGAAATGAAACATGTGGTCAAGGACAAACATGCATCCATTAGGCTTCACAAAACCTGTAATCTGTTCCTATAGTTAAATAAAACACACACATGGTCAAGGACCCTGGCATTTTTGAAAAACTAAAAGTCTGAAGACTTCATTGTTAAAAATATGGAGAGAAGCTCAATTTTGTGGTATAATTTTTGCTGAAGACTGACTTATTACTGTTTCTATTATAATTATTATTATTTTAGAAAAAGATAATAATTATTGTAATATAACAGCAATAATAATAGTAATAATAATAGCAATAATAATAATAGAAAAATATGGTAAAATACCCTTCAATCTTTTATTAACTGAGAAGCAGCTGTCTGGCCTATGTCTGTGAGACTCTCCAGTCCAGGAGTTCTTCAGCATCAGGCCAATCCAGTGTGTTCCCAAGAATATATTAGTCCTTTGAGTACCTGGCATGTGGTGATGATGTGGAGATAGAGACTAGAGTCCTGCCACAGTGCTGTGGATACCTGAATTATTTTTTTTAGCAGTGGCTTGTAAAGGGGAGGCATGGATCATTCTGTATGTTGGCACAGAGAACGGTTCTTTGTTTTGTGCTTGAAATTCCGGGGAAAAAAACCAGCTGGGCAAAGGGTGGGCTTTGGCCTGGGCGATGCAGACCATGAGATCCAACAGCTACACGTGGGCAGATTTCCCTCCTTTGCCTGATTTCTGGGGAGGGTGCTGCCATAGCACACAGCCCAGCCAACTGTTTACAATCTGACATTATCAGCATTTTCCAAAGGAAACATATTCCTCCAGAAAATTTCCACTGAGCTCTTACTATATGCCCAGACTGAAAGGCCAGCACAGCCACTGCACTTTTCTAATTTTGTTTTATCTATGCACCTAGATTCTCCCTTTTCCATGTGGGATCTCCTCCTCTTCCTGCCCTGAAATCAGTCATTATACAACACTGCTGTGTTCTTTTGCCCTCTTAAAGGCTTTTATTAAGTGGTAGATTATTCCGCATTTATAGTTAGCCAGCTACTCACTTATAAAGGGCCTAATTCTGCTTTTACAGTCCCCTTAATTGTGAGACACTGAATAAAAAAATACATAAGTGGTGAGCAAATTGGGAGAAAGATAAGGTCAAGCCTAAACTGATGAGGTTTTCTAGAATAAAAAGGAGTTATATAAATAGAAGATTATATTTTCTCATTAACAGGAAAGATTTTTCGTTTTCTTTCTGGGGCTTTGAATCTGCTATTCAAGTCAGCATGAACTTTTGTTTTCAGTACCTTACTTTGTCTTTTTGTCCAAAACTTCTAATAAACATTTTAGCTTGCATCTTCCTTTCTAGCAGGTGGAGAGCTCTGGGATTAGTGTTAGTGGGCAAGGAATGAGAACAGGCTGAAGAGCTCTCTAAAGATGAGGACTTCTGTCTTAATGTCAATGGCTTGCAGATTCCTTGGCATAAATCAAAAGCAACAATCATGGGTATTAGAAAGGTAAAATCCTAATAAACGAGAGGAAAACAAAACCTCTGGGACTTTTAAGAAAGTGGATTAGTTTAGGTAATTTTGAGCAACCATTCCCAAGAAAGCACTTGGGGACAGTCAAGATTAATTAGGCTACAGCTCATCCTAGCTGCAGGTGGTTTTGTTTCTGCCACAAACCTCTTCTCCTTTCAGGCATGAAACTGCTCCTGTTTGACAATGGAGGGAGGGAGAGGTAAGTAGGTCTTTCTACTTAAGAGGCGTGAGTGGACTCACTCTTGTCACTTGTGCCTTAACTAGAGCTGAATCTTACTGTAGAAGGCAGGGCCTGGTGGGATGAGGTACTTGGGAATATGAGCTGATCTGAAGAACACACTGTCTGCCTTAAGTAGCACTGGTAGTGTGAGAAAGGCTGGGATTGTGACTATTCCTGGCACCCAACCAGAGCTCTAGTGGGATAAGACTATATTCCTTGATGAAAATGCCTTATTTACCTGCTGGAGCCTTCACAGCTATTATCTGTTTGGACTCAATACAACTACAGGAAGAAAACTTCTGCAAGTGTACAAAGTTTAGGACGAGATTTCAGGTTGCTGGGAGATTATTTCAATTACTTTCAAACTATTTGGATTAAATTTTGATCAGGCAGAAAAATGTGAGTCTAACATCAGTCAGAGTGAATGATATTTTCTGTTTTCTACATTCACCCCCTCACCCCTTTTCTTTAATGTGGTGTCCTTGACATGCATTTGTGACAACAATGGAGTGGAATGACTCAATTTCATACATAATTTATTGAAATTTTTTAAACTGCACATTCCTTGAGTCATTTTCATGTATAATTGAGCTTAACTTGCATTTTCCTTATTCTGAATTAGGAAATCTTGTATTGGATAGGTCAGATTTATACATGCTTGGGATCTCTGTAAGAAGCCAATTCTAGGTCCTTACTAATTTTTAAAATATCCTTGAATCTTATTAAAATGAAATCAAAATGCTGTGATTTGAAAAGATAAACTTGGGATTTGAATGTATGAAGATAGGGATTTTTTAAACTTTGATCTTGAATTATGAAGTTCTCCCAAAAATCTTTTTGATTATTTTACCTGGTCTTAAAATATTTGTGGTAGTTTTAAAGAAACATCAGAAAACCAGTAAACTTCTAGTAAAACAAACAGAATATAGTCCAGGCTTAATGGTAACCCTAATAACTGTTAAGCACTCTGAGGTGTTTGCTGAGGAAATCCATTTGGATGATTAGAGGTTCTACAATACATAGCACTACATACATAAGGATAAGTGTCTTCTTTTATACACTTGCAAGGGCAGCTGGTCTTGCAAAAAATGGGACAAAGAGCAGAAAAATGGGTGCATAGAGGGTGCTAATTTGGGAAGATGTAAATATGCCTTCCCAGTCTTCCTTATCGCACAAACTCTCACAGTAGTCACTGAAGTATCCAAAAATAGGAGATTGCAGCCCTAACTATAGCCTTGTAAAACAACTAGAAACTCATAACATCTCTGCTATTAGAAATCCTTGCTGTTTAGAAAGCAGATAATGTGGCACAGCACATTTCATCTGCTTTCAGTAAGTTGGCAGAGTATTTCAAGGCACAGCAGCGCAATACAGGGCAATACAATGCTATCACTTACAACATCTCATGTTTTATCAGCTCAGATCCTTTTGGCCTAATTCTGATTCATACTGGCATGATAAAAGGAAGCAGGGGCAATGGGGAAAGAGAAGGAAGGAGAGAAGGAATGCTACAAGATATTAATATCCATGCCAGTGAACAATTCCAAAAACCATGCTAGAATATGCCGTGACCTTGTACCACCAAAAGGTAAATATAAGGCAAATAAGAACGTTAATAACAAGGGCAGCACTTGGGAGTGTGTTTATACTGGTGTCAGCATTTCTGTAAGGCACCATTTGCTTTCTTCTTGTCATTATAATGGATCTTAAACACTTCCTTAGTTCTGCAACTTGGAATTTCAGTGCCAGCCTAGCAGAAACTTCCTCTATAAAAATATCTGGAAAGTCAGATCTGTTCTGAATATTGAATAAAGCACAGCTATTGAAGCCCTTTAAAGCAGTCTTATTCTGATAAGCAATTGTGGTACCTTCTTTTTCAACAAGGCTGCTCCCTGATATGGCTGTGCACTTAGATGTATCAATTCCAGGACGTATGGGAGAGCAGAAGTTTACTTTTAGCATTTAAGAGGATAAAAATTTGCTTGTACTTTGTACAACAGCAGAATTACTACGTTTTCTTTACCTCCTTTTGCAGGGTCTCCCTGAAGACACCAGGGTTGCATAGGTCTCGAAATCTAAAGAGTCTAGACTTCAGAAATCCTGTTCTTACAATAACATATTAAAACCTATTTGACTCTTTCCCTCATGTGTTACTTCATAAAAGATATCGTAAACTTTAAAGTGAGTATATTTGATACAGAAATCAGTAAGAGTAAGCAAACAAAGCACCAACAATATTTAGAGCAGAATTATACTTGATACTTGTTCTGCCTAAATGTAACTGTAAGAAACTATTTAGCTGTAAATATTAGTTTTAGATGTTCATATTCTGGCGTTGCAGATTTCTCTGCAGTATGGTTCATTTTTTCAGATTAGAAGTTAAAAGTTTCTGAAAATGTATATATCAGTAATAGTGAATTTGCAGAATGTGCAAGACTTCAGGATGCTGAGAAAAGAGCACATTTGAAGTCTGGCCATTGATGTCACATGGAGCCTGAGATTTCGTAAATTAGGCCCTGAATTTTTAATTTCAGCTTTATAAAGCATTTATGTGCCTAAAGCTGAAAAGAAACAGATAGGGAGATTTATAGAAACACCTAAACATTGGTTGTTAGTCAATGAAAATTAAGCATATAAACCAGTCAGATGCCTCTGTAAATCATACTAGATGTCCAGCTGCATATTTAAAAATAGAAAACATTTATAAATCAATTCCTTTGATGCCACAACCTCTCATAAACCATATCAGCTATCTGGCATCTCAGTATCCAGGGATGGATTGCTCTCAGGCTGGATCTTTATTTTAAAGGTGTCCTTTACCTGTATGATGGACCAACAAAATACAGATCGACAAATCATGACTGACAAATCATACGTTGTTTACCATCACATTCTGGAAACAATATGAAAATATGTTTCTCCTAAGGGATAGTACATGAACTACAATAACATTTCATATGTCACTGAAATATGGTGAAATATTTTGAGATGTTTTCTCCACTGAGATTTTACATTCATGTAAAGCCAGATAAAAATGACAGTGATTTGCGATTAAGTTTCCTATAATCTAGAAAGGACTTTTTCCTCTTTCACTTTCAGCTTGCTCATGTGTTGTCTAATATAGACTTGCTAGGAATATACAGGGAGATGGCACATGTTTTGCTTGGAACAGATGCAAACTTGGATCTAAAATGAGAGGTGTGTTTTCTAAGTTGTTGCTGATGACATATGGGCATGACAAATTCAGGACAGATTGTCATTTAACACCACCAAGAAACTTACCCTTCAAATAAGGCTGGATAGGACCCTAACTGATTACATCATTGCCTGCACTCATGTCTTTGTGTCCAGGAGGAACTGTTTCAACTCCCTCAGTATTCATAAGATCACATATATCATTTAAAATAATGACTTTGATGGCCTCTATACTGCTGAAAGTGCCCTTGCTCTTATGATGCTATGTATTTCTTTATGCTCAATTGTGTCTACACGTGTAGAGCACACAGCACACACACAGACAGTGATGAGGGAGAGTCCTCAGTCCTCTGTGATACTGCGGCTCGCACAAGTAATTCTAACATGGAACACCCTGATGCTGACATCTGATTCCTTGGATTTCATTTCCAGTTTTAGCTGGTATAAAGCAAGGGAGAGTCACTCCGCCGTGGCAGTGCCAAATGATGAAAGGAAACCTCACACAGGCAATGTTGTGATCATTCTTTCTGGCAGCTTAGAAATGCTGATTAGATGAAAGGCATTACGCTTCAGCTGCAAATCTGAAACTTTTTGCTTGATAGACAGTCACCCATAGGTGAGTATGGATTGATGATGAGAGAGATGGCTGCTTTCCAAGTAGCTGCTTTGTGCCTTGTTATCAGCTCCTTATTACCGTACCAGCCTAAGCAAATTTCCAGAGAGAACTGTGTTGACCTTTCTCCAGTGTGACATGAGGAAGAGGTATCAAAAGAAAGGGGGGGGGCAGTTAGAGGGGGGGAGGAAGAGATCAATCACTTAGTATTCCTCTCCTGAGACAAAGCAGCTTAGAGAGAGATGAGCAGAGAGTTGTGTGAGTTGTCCAGCTGCCAGAGAAGGAGACAGAGCAGTCACCTGTCGAGCATGCATAGGATACCTGGATCCAGGCAACCGCACGTTTTTCTTGCATGTGAGACTAGTCCTAAGTGATGTTCTCAATTTCCATATTAATTCAAGGACTGCAGCCAAAGGTAAAAACCCAAAGTCTCCAGGGAAGGGAAACAAATAGCTTTGACTTCTGAAGGAAATCAATATTAGACGGTGCATTGATTAAAGTGTGGAAACCCGTGGATCAGTTCCAGATGCTGTGTGAAGAGATCCCATAGGAACTCTTTTAATAGATCTTCATTATATTCAGCTTAGAAACACTTCAAGCAGGAGACAAAGTTACACTGGACAATTCTGCAAGTAGCGTGTCTTTTGGCTTGGAAACCAAAATGTATTTTAGTGTAATTTAAAACAGCCTGCTAAACCTGTGAGCTCTGCCAGCAAAAACACCTCTTTGCCTGCACAATCTCCTACCTGGGAAAATAATGAGCAAAAGAACAGACCTCAAAAGCAAAATGTCCCCTTTCCCAGTGAAAGGTTACAAGACACTTGGAGACTATGTGGTAGGAGAAATTACATAAAATTAAATGCAAGAAGATATCTTCAATTACATTCCAACTTGCAAAGCTGGATCCTAGAAGACCACTCTGTGGCCTTATGAAATAACGTGAAATTAAGAAGCAAATTCATGAGTGAGCTACAGGAATATCAGCCTTAAGGAGATACTGTGTTGGTTTAACCACTCGGTGACTGCAAAAGGACATTCTCTTCTGGTTCCAGCTGTGCCAGTGTAATATGCTGCCACCCTCAATCTAATCCTCACCGCAAATCATCCAATTTCCTGTGGTAGAAATTATGCTGCCTCAGATCTGCTGCCAGCTCATGTGACTTTTCCTTAACCTGTATCAGTCTAAATGAGGCACATTAGTTGAAATGGTTCAGCAGTACATTTTTTCACTAATCCATCTAATTTTGAATAAAATGGGTTAGGGAGCACGTGCACAAAGAGTCCTGCTGGCAGGTTTGAGGGGGCTGTTACCTTCAGCACAGGAATGGTAAGTAGGTGGTGGGGACTGTTGAACTTTCAACAGCTTGACAGAACGATTTGCAAAGCAAACCTTGCAAGTCACTGTTCTTCAGCTACCTCTTGGCTCTTTTGTCTTTCAGTTTCATTGAAATAATGCTCTGGAAAGGAAAGGAAAGGTAAGCCTAATGGTGGAGAAACAAAACCAGAAAAGAGGAAAAATAATTACAGACCGTAATAAAATATTGCTTTGTCCAGTCTGACACTCAAGGATTGTGGCTGCTCCAGTTTAATTAGAAATCAGCACAAAAATACCCCTTTTACAGATAAGATTGGTTTCAGAAATCAATGCACAAACTAAAATTTCAAGAACTGAAATTTTTAAAGAACAAGTAAAATCTGTATCATCATCATGACACATGGTTTCATAATTAAATACTTATTAAAACCAAAAAGAACACATACACACTCTCAAAGTCAAAAAGCATAGAGAGATCCATGCCACACTCCATTTACACAAAAGCCTGGTTAAAAAAGGAGCAAGTCACCATCTGCTGAACCATCTGCTTCATTCAAGTCCTGTTCTTCATTTACGGTCACTGAGATAGGAGCTTCCACACGAAAAAACATTCAGCATCATTGGAATCCCCAAATAAATATTTAATACCTTCTAATACCACCCTCAGCTTAGCTACAATAGTAGTTTCAGGACAAAATTTTGGCTCAGGACACAGATTTGACTTAGCTGGCTATATACTTGCGGACTGAGGACATGTGTTTAAACAGCACGTCAAGTGCTAGTGAATTGTATCTGTGGGGTTCTGCTATTTCTGCCTTAATGCTTGCCATGGGATGGGTAGATCATGACCTTGGCAGAGAGCTGCTGTGTGAAGAGACATTGTTTTGAGTCTGTGGGCTTGTGGCCATTTACAAAAAATGGTGACTTTTGCTTGTTGATCCCAGTGCACTTTCAGTTCAAAAAGGAAAAGAGGCGAGACTGGTAAGCCATATATTTCTTTCCATGTAACCTACATAATTTTTTGCTACATAACAGCTATCTAAATCTGGCCTACATTAATGTTTAGCCTAGTAAAGTATTTGGGTACATAGAAAGAAATTACTTTCCCACTCTTCTCCTAAAACGAGCCTTCTGTGAAGAACTGTCTCCCTGAATGTGGTATGAACACAGAAGGGTAGAATTTTTCCTTTGACAGTTAAATATTTTGCAATCAGTTCACTCCTGTCTACGTCTTAGAAGGTTGCCCAGGCAGGCAGAAAACTGGGCTTCATGCACTGACAACACCTGCATATCTAGGGGATAGCTATATGCCTGTATTATTCACTGTGCAAACGGCAGAGGATGGAGCAGACAGCTATTCCAGTACCTGTCTGTAACTGGTACAGTTTGGTAAGATTTTAATCAAAGCAGGCCTGTTTGA
The DNA here is from genome assembly GCA_013400835.1 of Zapornia atra. NCBI lineage: Eukaryota > Metazoa > Chordata > Aves > Gruiformes > Rallidae > Zapornia > Zapornia atra. Next base: position 63,499 of record VZTU01031289.1, on the reverse strand, counting down.
TGCTGACCAAAATGGTGCATTCCATTCCAATGGTTATCACTCCTAGCTCTGTGCTTCACCCCACACTGGACTTGACTTTAAATGGATCGAATGGGTGTTGATTATCTGCTTCAATGCAAAGCAGATTTATTAATTAGTTTAAAAATCCCAGTCCAAACCTCTCTGCCCTGACTCCCATGTTACCTGAGCTGTCGTGGGGCAATTGGCATGGCAAAGTGTCATCCTGCTGCTCATAGTTTGGATGTTCTGTACAGCTTTTCTTTTCCTGTCCAAATCATGTTTTCTTCTTTTTACATTTACTTTAAATAAACTTATCTTGCCTTCAAACACTGAAGAGCAGAAAAAAGCATTAAGAAGACTAAATCAAGAGTCCCCTTCCCCCACAAACTCACACTGGAATGTGTCCAGAGAAGGGCAACCAGGCTGGGGAAGGGGCTGGAGGGCAAATCATATGAGGAATAGCTGAGGGAGCTGGGGGTGTTAAGTCTGCAGAAGAGGAGGCTGAGGGGAGACCTTATCACCACCTGCAACTACCAGAAGGGAGGTTGTAGAGAGGTGGACGATGGTCTCTTCAGCCAGGTGACAGGAGATAGGACAAGGGGAAATGGCCTCAGGCTGCACCAGGGCAGGGTCAGATTAGATATTAGAAAAAAATTTTCACTGAAAGAGTTGTCGGAGCCTGGAACAGGCTCCCCAGGGAGGGGGTTGAGTCACCTTCCCTGGATGTGTTTAAAAAAAGGGTAGATGAGGTACTTAGGGATATGGTTTAGCTTAGGATGGGAATGGTTGGACTTCATGATCTTAAAGGTCTTTTCCAGCCTTGTGATTCTGTGATAAATCTTTTGCACTCAGCTAGAGATTGGCCCGGTTTCGTGGCCCAAAGCTGTCTAGTAGAGGTTGCTCTGGCACATCATGGGCTGGCACAGCCCCAAAGTGATATTCTTGCAGAAAAGGATATGCTGTGGCTGACAGGCATTTCCCTGGTTGTGTTTCAAAGACAGGAGCTAGAAGGTGGCCAATAATGTGCTGCCACTTTATCACTCTCCCACCTCAAAGTCCCACTTACTAAAAAGAAATTCTGAGACACATCACTGTTGTGGTGAGTTTAGTCTCTAGAATGGCAGAATGGAACTGGAAAGGGTCATTATTGATCTCAGGGGCTTTATTTCCCAGTGTTTTGTGAGTTGCTCCTTAGAGCTGCGCAAGGCAAAGGCAATGTCATTAGAAGCCTTTTAAAGTTGCATTTCATAAACATAAATGATAATACAATGTGTAAAGCATAAACTAACAGATTTTGAGTTCATGTTAATAATCTATTCTTCAGTACAGAGGGAGATCATTTGCATAACTGTGTTAGCCTTTGTTTATATAAATACTGTACAAATTTATCATAAACTCCCAGTCTTGAGGAATGGTGAACTAGGATAACGATTATTGCTGAGCAATTCTCAAGGTACCTATATACTAGAAAGACAATCAAGACCCAAAATGAGCTAAGTACTGTGTTTCAAGGTGGAGCCCAGAGCAGCATGCTCATTTAAAACGGGAAGGGTGAATGCTAATTGCAGCTAATAGCCAAAGCAAGCTCACTTTCCACAGCAAAATGATTTAGTGTTTCCATTAGAATTTCCACCAAGCTTGAAAGCAAGACTGAGAAAACTGGTGTGGAGCTGTGCACTGGTGTAGAAAAAAATACAGCTCTACTTTGAGCATAGGAGCCTGCAGAGGTAATGGTAAGTGGATAATGGACAGGATTAGCACGAAACTCACTGCCCCACTGATACAGTTCAAAGCCATGGTTTATTCCTCTCTTGAAGAAGAGGGAAAGCAGAGCTGAGCTGGAGAACATACATCCAAAAAGAGATTATGTCGCTTACTCCAACTGTCCTCTCTTGAGGGTGAAATTCTGCAGTAGCAAAAATATGGTAACCTGCTGTTCACTCCTGGAGTGAATAGAACATTTGGATCCTTCTGGGATGAAACATGAATTTGACTGGAAATGGGATATTTACTTTTCCATCCTGAAACGACATTTATATATTTTTTCTTCACAGTGCTTGCCTGATTCAGATCTATTTTAGTGGAAAATGGTATAAAGAGGAATATTGAAGCCATAAAAATGAACTGCACTCCTCTCTGTCTCTTTACATCCCTGACAGAAAAAGAAAACATGATCCATCTTTCCTGATCATTTGATAACTGTCTCACAGTTTTGGCTTCTTGTGAAAACATGACACTGCTCAGCCAAGAGGGCTGTACATACCCTGGTTTCTGTGCTTCATTTTTATGGAGGATACGGATAACAAGGATATCTGGAAACAGTAGTTATGGGGAGCAACTCCTCAGAAGAGCACGACTCTGCATAACTCTATTTTATCCTCCCTTGTGCATATTTCCAAAGACACGGTAATATACAGCCCCCTAGGTAACTAGCCTTTTCACAAGTGCATCATTGCTTGCTTCATCAGCACCCTCCTACTCAAAAGTCACCAAAAGAAAAGAATGCCATTTGGCTCTACAATTAGATATTTCAAAATATTAACTTTGCACACCAAAATTTTGTCAGGGCTGGTTGTCCAGATTACAGCCTGTTTCTGCTAGTCACAAAGTTTTATTGAACAGTCACAGCTGAAGGATGAAGAACTGACTGCTGTTCCAACTTCTGCTTTTCCAACAGATTTGCTTCCCAAATGTAAGCCATTTGTTTTGCATTGGCAATAAAGAAGTCTCAAAGGTGCCACAAGTGGCATTGGCTGGCCTGTAGCATTGCTATTGCCTACAATAATGATGGAGAAATCTGAGTCAGGTTCACTGGCAACACCTAAACACTGCAGTGTAGCTACGTTTGGCTGGGGTGAAGGGAAGAAAAACAGATTCAGATGAAGTTCAAATTGTGTTGCTTCTGCAAAGTAAAAGAAGATTAAATATGTATCTCTAAAGCTTCATCACTTTGTTAGGAATGTAATAAATAATTTCTTGTCTTTTAACCAACCCTATTTCAGAGCCAGTTTCTTCATGAGGAGTCTTAATTTTGTAAAGAAGGTCCCTTGTGAAGATTAAAATAAACATTTTAACTGAGTCATTAGGAAATAATTTTTGCTTCCTTTTCACACTTGTTCAACTGCTACATTCATTAAGTTTTGAAATTCCTGGTTGTAAAGATTGTAAGTCTTGGTGGAATTAAAGGCTAAAGAACTTTATAGTGTGCTGCACTCCATCATAAATCATGCCAGACTACATGGCCAAACTCATTTTCCATCATTAGCAAAAGTGATTTTCTTCTTATACTATGAAACTATTTAACAAAATTAAAAATCCTATGCCACCAACCCTGCAAATCTGTCATCATTTGAACCAGGAGGATCCTTATGTAAAAGGCCTGTTGCTTTGCTTTTCAAATATAACCTAGTGGAGGGCTTGAACTGCATGACTCAGTAAATTCTTCCCATCTCTAAAGGCTGTGATTCTATTTAGCAACTGCTTACCATAGACATATAAATATTACCTGTAGAAAGATTTAAAATTCACAATGGAAAAGGGAGCAAGCCCATAATTTTCAGAATTTGAAAATTAAAATTTATTGGGTTGATTTTGCCAGGTTTTCTCAAGATCAAATGACTGAGTAACATAGCATGTAAGGAATGGATTTTAGGTTTTTTGCTCTCTATGGAAAACTTGTGAATAGCCCTAACTGACACCTGTCTTCTGCCCTGAAACATCTGGACCTAAAGCTCAGCGTTAGAGGTAGAGATGATAAAGAATCTGTTAATCATTATTTGTGGCAAAATACCTATTTCTAAAAACAGAGATCCTATCAGTAGAGACCTGCTGGTATCTGCTGGGCTTAGCAAAAAAATTTTAGATGGTTTCTTACAAAATCCTGGCTTCCCTGATTGTGCTGGCATGAAGGCTGTGATGCCAGGCTAGCTTTGCCATATAAATGACCAGGAGACTAGGTGCAATTCAGAATTTCTCTGGAGTCTTTTGGTTCTGGAGTCCTAATTCAGAAAGTTAGCTTTGGTGATGATGCTGTTGTGACATTTCCAGTTTCCATTGGAATCCACCCATTTCCAGGATGACACCTGCTCATTGAAGTTTTCTACAGGATGCAGCAGGTACAGGACCCAGAGCTCAGGCAGGATCCACAGGCACCACTGAAATAAGTAACTGCAGCTACTTCACTTATCAGTGAAATACATCGAGCCGTGGGTGAGATCTTCTGGCAGCACACAGCACTGCACAGCACATAAAGGAACAGTTGATCCAAGTGAAACTGCCAAGAGAATTTATGAAACTGTTCTGTTGCACAAGGAATCGGCTTTGTCTAGCCTTGCAAGGAACTGTATGGAATCCTTATTAACTTTAAAATAAACTGTGCTTTGGTGTATACCAGGCATACTAACTTTACTAAGATATCACAATCCTATACCTGTACCCTTACAGAAAGGTTCTTGGTGTCTATGCTGATGATAAACTGTCCAGATCTAGTCTGAGAAAGAAAAAGTCTTCTTGCATCGGCTCAGAATGTATCTTCATTAGTTAACTCCAAAGCTGTAATTCACTATGGCCACAGAATTACTGGTCTGTAAAAGCTCTAATGCAGTTAGGTATCAAGCTTTCTCACCTCCTGCTGCCTTGCCTTTTCCATACTGCCACAGTGCTTAAAGAAAACCTCACAGAGGCCACTGAGAAAATATTCTAGTCATGTCAAATGCCATGCTTGTAAAACACTCAAACTGTCCTTAACACTGACTACACAATTACTACCAAGAGCTGAATATTATGGATACGAAGTTCATAAGTCTCAGTGCAGGCTCCTCTAAAAGTTATTCAAGTTTTCTTGGAGTTCTCAATCCAAATACTAGCCATGCATGCCACTCTCAATTTGTGATGGCTCAGAGATTTCACAAATGACAGTGGCATGATTCAGACTGCTTTCTTTAAACTTTTCTGCATATTGACATTACAGTAAATACCAAGTGTCAGAGGAACTGCCTTTTTAAATCCTGACTTATTGCTACTGCTATATATCACTATTACTGAACCACAGCAGAATCCAACTTTAGATCAGAGTTTTAGAGGGCAAAGCAAAATACACAGAAAGCCATGGGAAAGCTGTTATAGAGCAACTTGCCCAGGATTATAAAGCAAGAGTGGCAAAGCAGAAAATAGAGCCAATGCTTCTGAGCAGCCACAATATGCTTCAATAATAAAATTATCACCCTCTTATTAGGGTATGACTGGTATTCCTTGTTCAACAGACACCCAACAGAGACTGATAGAGCTTCCCAGTATCATCAAGGAGTATTTCTTAATACCCAGCTATAATTGACAAAAGTATTTTTAACATCCTAATCATTGCATGCACAAAGTAGGAGTATATATAGGAGGTAAAACAGAAAGGAAAGGGAAGGAACAAATCTGTTTTGCAGAGTTACAGTACAGTACCAAGACCATATATGAACTACCCAAACAGAAAAATATTAAAACACACAGCATCTGCCTTCAACTCCTGCAAGCTGCTGAAGTGCAATGATTGAAAGGGTTTATCTTTTATATCTTTCATTTCCAGTGATGCTGATCCTGATCTCCTTCACTCTTCCTTCCTTCCTCCCTGGTGATTCTTTCAATGAATACCCTTTAAATGTTCCTTTTCTGCAGTGACTTCCTCTCCATGAATCTTCCTGTAATATTTGCATCGTATGTGATACTAGCAGAGATTACAAGTGAAGCCTTAAATTTAAAGTGCTGAAATCTCCTTACACTAATGTCTCTTAATAGTACTTCAGCACCAAAAGGGCCGTAAAGAAGGGGAGATTAATTTGCTAAAGTGTCAGCATAGGGACTCCTCTTTTGTGTGCAGAGAACTGGAACAGAGTGTTCACAGTGACACAGGCTATGGCCAAACTCCACTGTGCTGTGTGTCTCCTCCATCTCCAGAGGCCAACAAGGGTCCTGGGGTAAAGAACTAAATTGCTGCACCTCCAGATCAGATCAACACATGCCAGGGACCAAGCAGATTCCCCGTTCTTTTCAGAGCAAGGGCATATAAAGGATGCCTTGAGACCAGGCTTTCCTTCTGCCCTTCACTTGCATAAGATCTCAGATCAATTTTGTAACTGTGCAGTTCCATTGACTTCTATGGACTCATTTTTGCTTTCAAATGAAACTGGGTCTAAGAGCTTAGATTTGATAGAAAAGTGTCCTAAAATACTCTGGGAGGCTAACCCTGCGGTCCCTGGCACTGCTTTGGATGTAAATTTGCATGTGCCTACAAAAGCAGATTTAGAAGTTATTAGTTAGATTTGAGCCTCAATGTAAAACATTTGATTTAACATTACACATTCCCACGAGTTTTGTTTGTTTATATGCACAAGCAAGACTCAGTGATTGCCTGTTAACAAATTATTCAAAACATAAAAATCAATTAAAATAATTTTCAACAACTCACTCATAGCCAAATGCTGACACAGTTTAAACTGGCTCACTACCTCCCTCCAAAGCAATGAGAAAACCAAGCTAAAGATGAATATGGAGTTAGCCACTTCAAGAAAAAACTTCATGTTTTTTCTCCCACATAACAAAATAACTGAAGATCAATAAATAATTAAAAAGATTGGTCAGCTTTTAAACAAACTATGTTCGTACTTTCTCTAGATTAAATACAGCTATTGTGATAACTTATATAAAATTAATTCTGTTTTTAGAGGATTTAGTCCAACTGAATGTAGCTGGTAATTATGAAAAAGCAGTTCTAGCACTTGCTTTCTTGTATTTTCTTGCAGGCAAAGAACACACAATTTCTCACAGCCCAGGCCCTGCAGACCTTCCTGGTATGACAGAAATATCTGTGTCTTGCAAAACCCTGTCACTACAGCTACAAAGGAGTGTGCCAGCAGGATAAACCACAGGGGATATCAGAGTCCACACAGACTTCAACTTTTCATGGAGATAACTCTGCATTTCCCATGAATTCTCATAATTTTTCCAGAATGTGACGCTCCCTGGAGTTTGTAGGCTGTGTTTTCCCTTTCTTCATGGATTAATAGCATCCTCTCTAATACACCATTTCCCTGATGGACAACAGATCTATCTATTCCAATCACAGCAGAATTCAGGCCTGTCAAGTAGGTGTGGTGTGGTAAAGACTGACCAGGACTCAGATTTCAAGAGTAAGACTTACAGACTTATTTGTTATCATTCTGACAGGACATGCTTTGTTCCTATTTCTGTTAGGGAGATATATCTTAAAAAGCACTGAACTCTCCACTGATCCTACATTCAAAAGCCAGTGAGAGCCTATTATTAAGTAGGAATTAAAATTCAGTAAGGAAATAATTTTCCTTTTCATGATGTGACTAGTTATTTTAAGTAGCAAGTAACTGATTTCAATAATCAAGAGAAATTAAATGGTTAGAACACCACAGCTGATTTTCAAAGGCCTTTTGTTAACAATGGGAGTTAAGCATTTCTGTGTCTTTATAATCTGCCCCACAGTGTACTTCATACTAATAAATGAACTAAAATAATATTAATCTATGTTAGAAATGGGGAGTGGTGCTATGTTTCCACAATCAGCACATCCCAGGTGGGAAGTCAGGCTATAACTGAGACAGTTGGCCTTTACAGAGAGAGCTGCTGCTCCTGCTTCCAGCTTCTGCTCTCTAGACCCATCCTCATCTCAGACCTGTTTCACAGTTTTCCCTCCTACTTCAAGCAGCCATTAATTTCCACTTTATTTTTTTTGAAGAAGGTTTTTATTCAGACACTCTATGTTTATTGCCCTATACACACTACAGTAAGTCTGCCACAGCACACTCTTCTCTTGTACTCATGACACGTTCCAGTCACGTCCATCTTTCCCTACCTTCTGAAAGATGAAGTACTACTGAACGTTGGCAGAGCACTGCATGCCTAATAAATTCATTTAATATCTCAGCTTTTTCCAGGTCATTAAATCTTTGGTTCTTTATTTACTTTAAAATACCCAGTCAAAGAAATTTCCCAGCATGATGAAGCTCATTCCCAAAGCAGCTTCACATGAGCAGGAGCACTACTGTTAGAGGATTAGCCATTATGTAGGTAACATTCAGACCCGGAGAATGCCATTAAAAAGTCAAAAATATTCCATGCAGTTTTGTAACTGAAAATCCACTAAAATTTTACATCAGTTCAACTCCTTATACAGTGAGATTGCACATTAGGTAAACTTGAATACATTTAAAATGCATTGGTCTTTATGTTTTCTGTTGTCTGCCTGAATATGAGTCTTCCTGTCCCTGGACTATGATTTGCATCTACATACCCAAGCTAGAAAGATATATAACCCTCAGCTGAGGGCTTTATCGATTTGTCTGTAGCACTTCTAAAGTCAGAGCAATCATTTCATAGTAATGAGCAGAATTGCTTAAGGCTGCTTGAGCAGAACTTACCCCATCTTTAACCCCCATCCACACCAGCACAGGTATTTTTGCAGTTGTTCAATAATCCACAGGGAACATGTGCCTGGGGAAGTGATTTTTCATTTCCCTTCCCCGTTTCACCATCTAGCCAAACACATAGAGAGACTGATGCTGGTGCGGGTACAAATTGCCAAGGGCAAATCATATCCACTGAAGAGGTGCATGTAGGATGACAATCTCTGATATTCTGAACTTTCTTGCTTTTTGCTTTGTTTTGTTTTTTTAAACCTGGCTGTTATAGCTAAATGCAATTTTATAGCTTGCCAGAGATCCTTGGAAGGTTTTTGTTTCCAGCTAAAAACATTGTGCTTTTCCCTGTGAATTATATTTATCCAGATCCCTACTTGTTATAAATCCTTGTCACTCACTGCATATCAACGAAGCACTAACAATATACAACAAGTTATTAAATGTCCCTGTTAATGTCAAAGGCAATGAAAGATTTAAGCAACAGCTTATCTTTAGCTGCATGCTTATTCACGGAAGGCAATAGCACTGAAGAACATGTGTAGGTGTTTTGCTGAAACATGGCTCAATGGAAAGTCAGAGCTGAGCTTCCTCTGTCAAAACTATCTGAAGTAAGTTACACAGATTAAAATGCAGTACAAGAACTTAGGCAGAACCTGTAAAAAAAAGCCAGCAGCTAAATACTGCATTATGGGCTTTCATCTTTTCTGCAGAGCGGAATTAGCTTACCCAATTTCCGCGCTTTTGGTAGAATACTCGCTGAACAATCCCATTAGAGAAACAGAAATTGAATGGGCAGCCAATCGTAAAAATAATTGCTCAACCTTTATCCTTTCCAGCTGATTTTTGAGAATCTAAACTCAAGAGCCCTCCTTATACTAAGCATGAATTGATTTGTCTAGAATTGAATTAATTTAATTTGGGAACAGTCATGTTTGAAGGCAAAATGTTGCTTAATCAAAATTTATTATTTTGGTCTCTGATTTCTATGTAAGTGCAATCAAAAAATCAAATACCTGTATTTCGAGATGATTATGTCTACTCATGAGACTGATGCTTTTTCATATCACCAGCAGCAGGAGCAGACTGTTTCCTACAAAGATCTTCAGACTAGCAGCTTTAATATGAAAGCAAGACCCAGAAATCCAAGAGCTCGATTCTCTCCTTGGACACTGGATAAGAAGCATAACATTTATATATATGATTTTGACATAATAGGAAGAAATGCTTCTGTAAAAAGAGTATTTTACTAATATCAAAAGTTGTAATTTGAAATGCTCCAAAATATAAACCACATACAGGTACATGAATAGTATAGAGACTATCTGTAAACTGACTCTACGCATCAGAAAATGTCATAAGATTATCTAGGTCTTTTTAAAGGTGCCCCGTTATAGAAAACAGCAGTTTATTAATGAGAGTTAAAAAGAGGTGTATTCCAGAAGCTGATATGAATTTATCTACTAGACCAAAAATATGATAGTTATTGCTTTTATAGTAGCTAAGATTGATTAACTCTGCAAGATATCAGGGAAATCATATGATTCTAAAGCCACCATTCAGGCTAATTTATAGCTAAAATCTCAGACCCCAGTTCAGAGGAAGACAAATAACTGTCTCCACCAACTAGTCCTAGAAAACTAAGGACACTTAGCAGATTGGAATTCACAGGATCATAGGATCACATCCATGTCTGATTCTTACTGGAGAAGGATCACAGAATTACACTATATATTAATAAGTAGCTGTAACATGTCATTTCTTTTTTTAATCACAGACAAACAGTGACATGCAAAGAACTGGATTTCTTCTATCTTTTCACCGGTCAGTCATGATCATTGCCACTGATTTTCACTACAGCAACACTCAGGATCCCAATCTTGAAGCCTTTCAGTTTGTACACACACACTGATTTTGTCATGCCTGCAGGTTCTATGGTTGTTCATGTGCACACTAACTGCGTGCAAATTTGTGTCTTCCTTATTTGTTAGCATTGTGACTCCACCTTTCCTGTGAACATACAGCATAGAGAAGCATTTATCTTACCATGGAGCCCAAACTCTTTGGGTGTCCAGAAAAACATAAAGGGATTGATACTCTTGAATAAAAACCTAGCAGCATGGTCCAGCTCACTGTTGGTACAGTTACTCAGTGCTAAAGGCAATTTAAGCTAGTCAGCTGGTCGGTGGATAATATAAAAAAGACACTTGCCAGAGACACAGAAGGGAAGAGTTACATAAAGATTTATCAGTTAAACATTCTGCCTGCAAATCTTTGAGCCATCTTTGTGCAAGCTTTCTCAGCAGCTAGACAGAATGAAGTTTCCAAAGGGAGAGCTGCTCCCAAGGGCACTCACAAAATACTTGTTTTATACATCCTGTATTGACAAATCTTTCCTTTGTAATAAACGCTTCAAATCTCTGGACCTGTTCTTTTTATTTATGGTTTGGAAAGTGTTTTGTGAGAGGGGATTGTTTTATTAGAAACAATAACTGGCACATCCATTAGCTTTTTCTGAAGTCATTGTATGCCTGGAAGCCTTAAACAACTTTTCCCAGGTATTTTTCATTACCATGCAAAGGAAGCAGGCTTTATTCAAGAAAGAAAGGGATCCCTAAGCAGGAATGTAAAATGGATAAAGATTAAAAGGCAGGTTCATAATTCTTACTGAAATTATCAGACATAATGAATTCTTGCAAATGTTAATGCAGCCAGCAATAAATAATTATTTAAATCAATGGAAGCTAAGCACATATTTTGAATACTTTATTTTCTACTGACAAGAGCCTAGCAAAATGCGTGGCTAGTCTGGACCCTTATTGAATGCTGAATGAAATACCTTAATACTTGTCTCAGTTGTTCAGAATTAGATACAGGAGATTTTTGAATCAGCACTTCAAGCTCTTTACTATCTTCTGCTAGCTTTTAGTCTGTTTTAATGAACTCTTCACTAATTGGGAAAGGTCCTTTCCAATTTGTGACATGTTTTTGGATTGCTCAACAAATCTAATTAGCATTAAGTCACTTTATCTCTGAATCAAGCATTTTTCTGCTCCTGCTATCTTCCAGAATTTAATGAATTAGTGCTTATTAATGCCTCCAAGCCATTATTCAAGTTTGTTCTTTAATCTGGAAGTTTGAATTGATGGTCCCCTGACTCTAAAAAACCCATTGTCTGTGAACTCAGGGGAGTGAATGGGAGGGAAGGCAGGCAGGCAGACCTGGGAAGATAGTGAAAATGCACAGAAAGGAACCAAGTCACTGAACAGCTATCCCATAACTCAACAGAACAGAAGGCTGATGTGGTATTTGAGGGGAAGGAGCCTTTCACTCCTCCCATTCAAGACCACAGTAGGTATCAGAGTCCAGGACAGAAGACCTACCCTTCCCAGCATCTTTGGCAGGCCCTAGCCAAAACCATCAAGCTTCCAGCACTGTGTGCTCCTGGAAGGAAACTCTCAATCAGCTTTTAAGAATACACATCAATAGCCACAGAAAGAAAATCTGCAGTGCAGAAAAAGTTCTGTAAAATTCAGGAACTACCACCTATATGTGGAAATTGGTAGTTTGAGATTTCTGGCATACTCTTAGTTAACTGTTACAGACAGAACAACCTGTAGCACGCGCAGAAGGCAGTCTGATGTGGGGGAAGATAAATAGTTGCCTAGATAAATAATAAGTACAATATTCAGTATCTGAAGATAGGTTCAGTCAATGTTCCTTGGTTGGCAAAGTATGAATGAACAACAAATAACCCAATCACCCTCACCAAGCAACACATGGTGGTTTTTATTTGCAAAACCTGAAAACCATCCTATTCTATTCTCAGTTCATTGGATTTTGTGTTCCTCTTTCCCTTAGAGAGTGCAGAAAACACTATGCTTTTGTCTGAAAAGACTATAAAGCAATAGTGAATGAGAAGAGGTATTCTTTAGAGACTATTTCTTGCACTTTTTGGGGTTTTGCTTTTAGTCATAGCCTGTATCCCAGTGGATAATAATGCTAAATGCTGGATGGGACCCCCACACAGCACCCTAAGTCTGTCATGCTAAAGATAATTCAAGAAGCAGAGACTCCCTTCTGAGCTCTGAACAGCCCCATCTGTCTCAGTCCTTTGGGCTTTTTCCTTCTCACTCAGCATTTATGTCCTCTGTATCCATCAGTTTGCATGAGCACAGAAACCCCTTCTCTGCCACAGAACTGCTCAGGCAGCTGCCTGGCTAGAGGTGAAGGAAACCTGTATTACAGGAACTGAAGCAATGTCAGAGAGGGCAGCAAGAGTAAAATTTGCTACACAAGTGTAGTCATGGCCCACTGGCCTGAGCCAGCCTTGGCCAAATATACTGTGGCCTATTGTGTCTCAAGTGTATCTATCAAAACCAAGCTGGCCAAGAGCTTGGACATGCTTCAGAAGCTGAGTTAGTTTGTTGAAATTAGGAACTTTACCAACCACCTCTGTTCAAAGACTTTGTCCACACTGCCTCAAGGGGCAAGCAGAGTACATGCCACCTGTCCTACTGGTTCTAAGCAGGTATCTTGAAAGGTAAAATCTTGATGATTAACAAATTACTTGCTATGTCTTCTATTGTACATCAGCTATTTCCTAGCTGGTTTTGTCCAAGTTTGGCTGAAGCTCCATCCACGAAGAAAGCTTGAAAATGTGGTCAGAAAAATACCTCTCTCCTCACCCAGCACCATGCCTACCACTGCCAGTTTTTATCACTTGACTGAACAACTACCCAAAGCTCAAAAAAGTGAAGGTCCCAAATCCTGAAAGCTGTTATTATTACATTTCATAATTCTTATGCCATTTTCAAGGTTCCCAAATGGCTGGCAGACATTTGCAACATCTGATGTTGGCAACACTGCATATTGCCATAGCTGAGCTCACATGAGTTGGATCCTTCTCAATTTAAAGGAAGCTGATTTCAAACCATAGCCAGCAAAGTGTTCATCTAGACACTGACTTTCATGACTTCCCTAATAAAAGACAGTATTTGCAATCAGGCCAAAGCTAAACACTATATTTTAATTAGCTTTGAAAGGGAAAACAATTTACCAAGACTTAAAATCCATATGGAAAGGAAGTTCAGTGGGAGAACAGCTGGAGGAAAGGGTGTCAATGGATGAATGACTGGTTTAGTTGGACTATTTTTCTTGTGGCAAAGGAATGTTAAGGAAGAGAAAGATTCATTTAGACACATTACAAAATACAAAGAACATGCAGTTAAAAATTAATATCTTCAATATTTCCTATAATTATTCTAAACTTTTATGTCTAAACAGGAAACCCTCTACAAGCTCCCAAGACCAGAAATTTGTCCAAAGACTGCTATCTTTCCCTATACAGCAAGATACTGGAATTACTTAGCACTTAAAATCTTGGCTGTATGCTCATTCTAATTACTTTCCAAACCAGACTTTGACTGTGCAGCAAATGAGATAGCTGGCATGTTAGAATAACACTGCAATGTTCCATTACTGCCTTTTTATGCTAAAAGAGGAATCAGTCATGGCATGCTGCAATATTCCCACTATTTTTAAAAAGAGCAAAAATATATTTCATCAGTTTTTATACCAGACTGAAACATTCTTTCCAGCTCTGCCCAATATGATTTTGGATAGTTCCTCTGGCTCTGAACAGAATCTTTTATAAAGAAACAACAGGCAATTGACAGCAGAAGACTTCTTTGTCTATGCTATTGCTTGGTCTGCTTGGACATAGTGCAATGTCTTAATGTCACACAACCAAATATTGGTTAGTTGGTGTCAAAGAGCTACAGAGCTGAAACCATCAGGAAAAAAAGAATGAAACTAGGTGTCTTTTTATAAGTTTTCACAACACCTTCACACAGATGATACACAACAAAGTCCTCACACCTACCTGTTTTTGGGTGCTTTACACTCCTCTGGACATGTAAAGGTGCCCTGTAGTCAGGTTAACTATCTACAGCAGTCAGTTCTCACGTGGAGTGAACCCACAGCAACTCAACAGTCAATAAGAGGGGAGTGGGACATGGGGGAAGTTACGGTTCCTTTCAGGTCTCTGTTTCATGTCTCTCCAATTGCTGTAGCAGCATCTTACAGTCCCTTACACTTTCAAAATTGACTACTGTTAGTGTACTACTATAATTTGTCTACAAGCTCAGACCCCTGTGCATAAGCATACAAGTGACTATTTTCAACTAATATTACAAATGTGTTTACACATTTTTCCAGGAATTATTACGACATTTTCCAAAAATGGAACTAAAGCAGAACTCTACAAATAATTCACTGTGGTGGTTTAGATTATATATTATACTTCTTTGTATCTGCAAATAATTTTAGAAGAGACTGTTAGTTTCTTGCACATTCCCCAGACAACTTTTACAAATAATTCTTAATTTGCAACCACACTTTCTTGGGAGGTGTTCACTCTTCGAAGTCTGGTATGAATTGGTTGGAAACTCCAGTCATACAAAACAGATCTTTGTATTCTAATTAATGAAATTCTAAACCAGGGGTTTGGTGCCATATTTTATCAAATTAAACATTATGTTATGCAGAGAGTCAATATTTGTTTTATACTTAACTGCTTTTGTCAAGTAAATAATTTCTTAGAATATCAATGAAAAAGGACTATAAGAAATATAAGCATTGTTGGAAGAAGGGAACAATTCCAGTTCATATTTATGGTTGCATTTTCACGATATCCATTTAATTTAGGATAATTTTTACAAAGATGGCATGAGTATGAGAGTTCTCCTAAATGATTTCTTTATACAGAACCTAAAATACTATCAGTAAAGTTATTGATTGTACAACAACGTGCAAAGGTTCTCAGAAAACACAGACTTCAAGAAAAGGGGAGGACATGCACACAATATCAAATAGATAAAAATCAGTGTCTGCAGTGCTGGGAGGCATAGACAGATCGCCCTGGCCTTGGAGGAAGTCATCTTTTTGTATAGACACTGCCAGACTTGACTTTTATTGTGCCTCAAAAATCATTCTAAATCACAAAACTGGTTTGCCTGAAAGGTCATCACATGGTATTTGCAGTATTTCCCTAGGGCAGAGGCTAGCAAGGGCTTATCTCACAGGACTATTTGAAGAACCAACAATTCATTGATTGCTTAGTGCTGTGAAGACAAAAGTGTTATGTTAGTGCTTAATGTTTCTCACAGTTTTTTAAATGATTATTTGTGCTACCTCCACCTCTGCAGCACCTTAGCAGAAGAATCCCCCTTTTGGAGATGCTGCAGAGCTAGACACTGAATTCAGCTTTCGGGGCATGTGATGCAACTGCCATTTGTGGCTACATTTGAACAGTTTGCCTCTCTCATCTACTTATTCTTGCTGCAACTTGGCTGTATCAGTATGAGGGGCTCTTGATTTAAAAAAAAATAAAAAGTGCTCTCATAAACCAAACACAATAGGCATAGAGAGAGAATGCATCTGGCTGTGAAGACCTTTCATAGCAAACCCCTTTCAAGGAGCCCTGCTGAAGCTCTTCCTAATTCTCTGAAAAGCCCTACATGCCCTCAGTGAACATCTCTTGAAGAACAATGCTCAGTAAATGGGACAGTCACATGATGATCCAAGGGAGTAGGATGTGTACAAATCAAGTCCCATGAGAAAAACCCATGCTGCTTCTGGATTCATCTTCCCAATCCAACACACACTTCAAGAGCACAACTTTGTCTTCCATCCACATAAAAAGGTTTTTACCACCTAATGATAAAAGGCAAAGCTATCCCTGCCAACCCTCCACTGCAATCTGTCATGGCTCTGATAAGCAGTGTCCCAGGAGGACGTTTGCCTTGAGGATGTACTACCCAGAATACCAGGAAAGAAGAAAGAACCTAGAAGTGCATTCTTTTTCCAGCATACCCTTGCTGTTATTAAAACACAGTGTCTCCTGACCTGCTTCTGCTCCCAAAGTTCCTCGTTTGACTTATGCTTAATTTTAAATATTCAAATACTCAAACTGAGACATATCAAGTATATTAAATTTAAACCAGCTCTTCTACACTGACTAGGTGTTCTGCTCCTCACAACCCTTTAGGCAGACAGGCTCTGGGTATGGATCCCTAGAAAGACTTACATGTTTTCAAGATTCCTGAGTGCAGGGAACTTTTCCATATCCTGCATGATGCAAGGGAGGCTTTATGTGGCAGGTCATCTCTGCACCTGCAGAACTGGGTACAGAAAGGCATTCAAGAAAAAAAGAAAAAAGACTTGGCTAAGGAGTTTAGCCATTAGTGTTGAAGTAGTAACTGAATAAGCTGTATGGTGGGGTTTTTTAATCATCGTGAAAAGGTTTTGAAGCATTTTGAAACCATTAATAAATGCACTTTCTGGATTTCCATACAGCTTCCATTTTTCACTGAGGATGCATCCCAGGTTGGCAAGCATTGTATACTCAGTAGCTTTTTGCATTTAACATACATTATCAGTGGTTTTGAGTTTCACTATGATTATCTGGTGTCTGAGAAAATTCCTTAGGAAATCTTGCAACTAGCTTATATGATGATTAAAAAATTTTACAGGATAACTGAAAAGGAAAATCTTCAAGATAGAGCAATAATGTCCATCAGAAGTATAAGTAGAAGAGTCATGGCAATAGTGAAGACGAAGTCCAGATATAGTCCGACCATTATTCTGACCAATTTCAACCTAAGCATCACAGCAGGGAGACTTGGAAGAGAGAAAATGAGATCATAGGATGGGGTAAATCACTCTAATTTAGGAAGCATCAGAGAGGTAGGGCTGATGGAAGGATTGTGCACAACCTTACCAGTGTCCATCACAACTCAAAGCAGACTGGGTGGCGGACCAAGAGGGCTACAGCACTCTTGGCCTTTTAGGTATTTCTGTAACTTGAGTAGAAAGAAATGCTGCTCTAAGGAGGCATAGCTGTACCATGCCTCTCTCATGGATCATGTTTCTAAAGCAACTGAATGATACCACCTTGAGCTTATCCTCAGTCTAGGCTCTGAACCACTAGCATTTCTTTCCAACCATCACTTAGCTCCTTCAGAGTCACTTTTTCTCCCTTCTTCTCCCTTTCCTGTGTCCAGATAGGATCTCTGCTTTTTCCAGGTTCTTCAAAATGTTCTTAAAGTGCTTGCTTGTGTTTCAGTTATTTTAGACTACATTTTTGAACATCAAAACCTATCAATCACGGAATTTCCAGTTCCTGAATAGATATATCCTAGGGTCTGCAGAAATGCCCTGCCTGTTCAAGTTGCTCCAGGGAAGGTTCTGATCGGATATTAGGAAAAAAATCTTCACCAAAAGAGTGGTGAAGCATTGGAACAGGCTGCCCAGGGAGGTGGTGGAATTGCTGTCCCTGGAGCTGTTCAAAAAAATGGGTAGATGTGGCACTTCAGGAGATTGTTTAGTGGTTACAGTGGTGTAGGGATGACAGTTGGACTTGATGATCTGGAAGGTCTTTTCCAACCTCGATGATTCTATGATTCTATGAAGCGTATGTACCCATGGGCAGGACATCACTGTGTGAATGTGATTTGGCAGTTCAATCAGGAGCTGTTTTGTACAAAAAACTTTCCATAGCACACATTTGTGTGCAGCCTTCATGCAGACCACCTACTTTTTTGTGCTTGAAGTATTAGAAATAACTTCATTTAACTTCAAAACCACTGGGCTATCAAAGAAGGTGAAGGACGTGTTGGCATAAGCCATAGCAGGCCACAACCTTTCTAGTGCCAATACCCATCAATGAGATGACCAGCTGGGTGGTCAGGGAGGAGGATGGAGACTGAAGCATTGGTCAGACAATGAGGGAGCTATAGGAGATGACAACCATGAAGTGGGCAGCAGAGGGACAAGGGACAACAACTCTACAGTTTGAGACCTGAAAATCTGATTCCTTCTTTACACAAATTCCAAATCATAAACCCACGCTATTCTAGGCCTTTGATTACAAGAAAAGCATACCATTTTATGGTATAGTTACACCATTTTCATTTATAAGTGGTTTATGGAAATGATTAGCAATAACTTCGAGATCAATTTCTGCTTCAGCCCCTCTGACAGTCATTGGCAAAGGCCTCTGGCACTCTGAGAGTGTTTTACAAATGCAGCATTAAAGCTTTTATGCCTCCTGTCACTAGTTATTGCAGTTCTGTAGCATTAAATTTTTGCAAATGGAAAATAAGGGGTTGGACTCTGTTTACCTGTCCAGTGCTATAATACCACAAATTCAAAATGGCGTCAGCCTTGAGCATGGCCCCAGGCAGCACATTGGCGGCTCCCGCTTTACTGTTTTTCCATGAGAAAAAAATAACTCAGAATATTAAGTAAAGAATAGAGAGCACTAAGTTTGTTTTGAAAAGGGCAAGGACTGCAGATAATAATGAAGCCAGAGGACTTAACCTAAACTAGGGAAGGTGAGGAAATGGTAACAGGGAGAAGGAAAACAGAAAGGAAAGAGGACAGAAGAGTTTGAGGAATGCAGCTACAGCTATGCTAGCCAGCACAGAACAAGTGTTTCATCTATCTTACAGAAGAGATGAAGGAAACAGACACAGCAGGGAGCAGGAGATGAAAGAGGAGACTTGGCAGGAAGGTATTTGTGCACAGAGGTATGGAACTGGCTGAGAAAAGCTGAGCCTGGACTCCTCTGGGCTGAGTTGTTGCTCTCTGCTCTCCCTTGCACACTGCACTGTGGCAGGTTTGAATGTGTGAAGGGTTAAGCGAGAAGCTGCATTATTTTAGAGGCTCCACACATGAAAGGGTTCCTGTGCTCCATAAGCAATCTTTCCTGGGGAAGAGAAGCAAGCTAAGCTTCAAATCAAAAGCTGAGAGAAGCTGCAATCTTACGTTTTGAAAATAGCAGAACAAAACGTTTCAATTATTCTCCAGAAAATAATCTCCCCCTTCTGTTTTCAGTAATTATATTAAATCATAATTTTAATTATCCTTAAAAAATATTTTTTTTGGTGAGCAAACTATTTGCTTAATGTCATCCAGCTTCATCTCTCCTGTTACTGTAGTGCTCAAGAAATGAGATGTCAGTATATACCAGCCAATAGTGATCAGAGAAGATTCATTGCATGGGGCTCAGAGATTTGTTCCTTGGGTTTATTGGAGTAAAAAGCCTTTAACCTTAAATGGTTGCTGTGCATAGAAGAGTAGGCTAGGAAAAAAACCTCCCTATTACTTTCTGCACTGCATTTCTATGAAGAGCCTGAGAAAGCACACACACTTCCACCACAGTGAGGGTTAAAACTCCCCTTGAATACAGAGGTTTATTGATGAGCCCAGACAGGAGAAGAGCACTTGAAAGCAAAGGAAGATCACCTAACAGTGAGCAGAGAGCCCTACTAGGAGACCCCAAGAGAGATTTTCCAAACCTGGAAGGAAGAGGAAAAAACCAGCTGTGTACACATTAAGTGTACAGTGGCTATGGCATGTCTGAACACCTTTGTTGGAAAGCTAGTTTCTACCATGGGATTAAACCTGGTATAAGGTTTAGTAGCCCCCCAAAATGTTTCCTCTGTGTAATACTGTTCACGGCAGTTGTTGCCTATCTGTGGAACAGACTAGCATGCGTGTCCAGATTTAACAGCCAGCCTTCAAAGGCAGGTAACCAGGCTGATGAGAACACAAACAACATTGTGCACCAAAATAGGAAGATAAAGAACAGTGCTAGATATCCAAGTAGTCACACCTGGTATATGTAGCTGTTTTAGGGTAAGTGAAAATTAATTTTATGCAGCAGTGATTCATTAGCAGAACACATGGACGCAGTACTTCCTAACCACTTGTTATTAATACTTATTTATAGCGATGTATCAATATAGGTTTGAATTTTATATTCTTCTAGCTAAAACTCTGAGGGAACGTTATGCTTGTGAAGACCTTAACAGAGCTGACAGTTCAAAACAACTTTGTAGACATTCTTTTTGTGGTATAAGTTGTTGTATAAACAAATAAAGATAGTTTAGTAAGATACAGCAAATAAATAATAGATGCTCAGCATAGAAGATGACTGCTTTTCCTCTCTCAAAAATGATGGTCAAATTCAGAGAAGTAAACCCTAAGGAGGCTGGGTCATAATTAATTTTGCCATCAAGGGAGAATATTAAATGATGAAATCACATTTTTCCCTCCATAAAAAATGCAGAAAGGATATTTACTTTGTATGTATAAATAACACATTTTATTGTTCTCTTTTAACATTTCTTTTCCTCAGACCACCTCCAAGAAGGTTTCCATAGAAACCTAAGAAGAAAAGCAAAGAGGAACATAATTTTTCTCAGTTTACATTGATTTCAAATACCACTGCACTTATACCAGCACATTTTTATCAGCTGAAAATCTAAGTGATACAGTGGATTAAAATAGAAATTTAGATTTAGCACAGTTATCAAAAACACTGTTTGCAGTTCAGTCTATCACCTACCCAAGTTATGGCATTGTAGAACATCAAAGATGAGCAATTTTTTAAGCACTGTAATGAGCTCTATCAAAATGAAAACTGCTTTGGAGCAGCTATGGTCCTCAATTCTTCCTATTCTTCCCTGGTGCTGACTTAAGGTACTGTAGGCAATATATTAAATCTTTAAATAGGCTTCAGATATGAATCTTTTCAATTTCTAAAACTGCCTTGTATTGGTGATTAACATAATGATTTCTCCTGAGAGCCTGACCTCTGCTCCTTCCAGGGATGTGACTTGGCCACTTGCTGAGGATGATGCAGTTTCTGATAGCACTGGGCCACATGCTTTTTGCAACTTTGATGTCTCCGTTTTTTCCTTAAACTTTTACTTATTTTCTTTTCTTTTTTTTTTGGTTTCTTTTTCCCCTCTCACATTTAAAAATCTCTTCTCCAAAGCCAGAAGATAAGGAAAAGTAAAGAAATCATAAACAATTCCTAAGGGCTTCAAGGATGCGGCCTCTTTCCTGCATGCAGTTACTTTACTGTTGTTCACTTCTGACTCATTTGTACTTTCCTGAAACCATTTTAGGAGAACCAGTCCAAAACCAATGGAATATTGTGTTCTGAGAAGAAGCCTCATGCTGAGATGCCTGGAAGATTATATGTCTGAGTTTACAGGAACACACAGGTAGCTTCAGTCAGAGACCCCATTCTCTTTTCTCATGGAAGCTGCAAATTAGGAAACCCTTTTAGGCTGCCAATTTCAATACAATTTCTTTCTGCTTACAGAGAGCTGAAACTCGGTGACCTCTCACACTGTTTATCCTAAATGCCAGGTACTGGAAGTCAAAGCTGTCTCAGTGGCATGAATCTAGCTTTTACTTTTATGTAGTTCTAGCTATTCATAAAACCAGAATATGAATAAACTTGTTGCAATACCAAACTAAAAGAGTAAATTGCTTCAGTTTTTTGTCTAGGATCCATTCTTTCTGCTGCCTTATCAGTTGTGGATGAGAGCGCACTGTTTATGCAAATACAGCTACACACACTTTCACAGACAGATTGGGGGAGGATGAAATTAGATGTTCCCTTTTTTATTTCAGGGTGGTCAGTAAAGACAACCTGTGAATTAATGTTTTTGCTCTTTATATTTTTTTTAAAAATCAGAGTTGGTTTAGGGGTGGCAGACTTTTTTTTTCTATTCTGCTTTAATCAAAAGCTTTTATTCTTTTCAGGACATCCAGAGAATGACAGAACCCTCCCTGAAAAGCAAACACAAGGGAACAAACAGCAGCATAATAAGCCATGGCACTAATTTTTGGGAATTTGCAAGCTTGATTTCCAAATTATAACCCCATTCTAAGATCATATACCGCATCACTTTCATAGTGGAGTGATTTCAGATTTCCTGTGTATGTTTATTTTTAGGTCAGGTCTGCTAATAAGCTCCAAATAAGTGAAAAAAAATCCCCTTGATGAAATGATGTAACAAGTATGAGCTCTGATTTTGGGCCTGACAATGGTTAACAATGTTGGCACTTGAATGACGGCCAGAACAGGCTGAATTTCTGTTCCTGCCATTTTAAAAAAAGAAACACATTGGCCTATCTTTCCTCATTCTCCGATAGTGAAATGTAAAAATAGAACTATGCACTCCGGAGGGCTCCAAGGGCTCCTTTCATTAATGTGAAAAATCCATCATTTATAGCTCTGCAGCATGAATAGGTTTGGAAGACATTTAATCACTAGTGAAAATGCCACAACCCCAACCCCTACTCCTGCAGAAGTATATATAGCTCAGAGCTATTCATCTGGGCTTGTTGGGAACCGCTCGAGTGTTCCATATATTCTCTATAGTCAATGAGAGCAAAGGAACATGTAGTGAGAACTGCTAGTCCAAAATCCAACTTACCCTGAAAATACAGAAATAATCATTTTGAGGGGTAGGTAAATGATACTGGTTGCTTTCTAAAAGTAATATATTTTGCGTAAGTACTTTCCAATGAGGATCAAAACACATTTTTTATCTCTGTCACACTTCCTGGCACGATACATGGCAAATGGGAAAGCAGCTAGAAGAAAATCTATCTTGTTATGAAGGACAGGAAGGCTTGTATCCCAAAGACTAATCTGTATTAAACTTCAGACCCTTCCATGACCAGATTTGAACTATATATAGTTTTCTGCTCTACGGCTACATGCTGACAAAACCAGAAAAGGACTTGATGTGAAAACTGTCTGATTTGAAATGTTCCATATATTGCCAGAGGAAGTGTAATTAAATTAATCTACCTTTTTTTTCTGGATACATGCATATATATAGTTATAATGGTTTAGATTACTAAAATGTTTCCTAGAATCTGCTGTCTCTTTACAGTGCAATTTAAAGGTGGATCTAGATGCTAGTGAGATCTGTATGATACTCCTGATTTTCTTTTTCAGTTCAAAGTCACCACGCTCCAAACCTGCTTCCTTTTAACCACTTTTTTATTAAAAGTTCTGTTTAAAAAGTTCTGTATCACTGAAGTTCTAGGTGATTTAGAAAATGCTACTTGTGATACAGAAAGTGTGCCGCTTAAAGTGAAAGAAAGCGCACTAGTTAGTGCAAATATTTAAAGTAACAGGAAACATCTACTGCATAACTCAACAAGTTTTCAACTTATTGCACAAAGTGAAAGAATGCAGCATAGAGAAAAGGGGGGGGGGAGGACCCTAACGTGTGGCAGGACTGAAAAGGATATTGTAGATCATTAAATCCAAATCTCACGTAACCACTTGCTGCTTTAAAGACAGACTCATTTTCCAGGCTTTTCATTTCCACAACACCAAGCTAGGATCATTGTGGTGTCTCATTCAGACCTTTTTCAGATTTGACAATTTATAAATCCACCTTTAGACCTTGTAGCCCTAAATCAGAAATGCTGTAACACATAAGAAACCGCAGAAATGGTACAACCTCTTACTGCCTTCCAAATTAGTTGAAAAAAATGTGTCTACCTATTTTGAGCTGGCAGGCTTTCTGTTGGATCTGGTAGTACCTTTCTGTGGCACTCCGACGTCATATGGGTCAGATACCACTTGTCTGTCAGCACCAGCACAAAAGCAGACAGCCCCCGTTAGCTCAGCGCTGTGCCCTAGTGTTGGTTTGGTGGGAAAGTGCCTGCCTATGATTTTTACCCAGTTTGCCCACTGAGCAAACTTATAAGTTTACAACTTATAAGTTTATACCTTATAAGCAAGAGCTTATATTAACAATTGTCACCTCGATTTCAGGTGCAGAAAATGGGCACAGGTACTGCCTGATACACTTTCTGTCCATCTTCTCTTGCCATTTTTATGCCATGTAGGGAACTGGAGATTGGAAGGTGCCATTTTGGGGCAGCTCCGTGCTTGTGAGGTGGAACAACACAACCCCTCAGCAGGGTCTTTGTATACATCTACTTAAAGACACACAAATACATCATCTGCAATACGCATAATTCAGATCATTTGCAGCTGAGTATTCACTGACTTCATCCAGGGAGGAAGACAGCATGTTCCACAGGGTGTATCAGAAATCTGAAAAAGCACAATGAAGAAAGAACCTCACTGAACCTGACAGTCATTCACTCCTTTGATGGCCTGTTGGTTCCTCCCAGATATGTCAAGGACAATCAGAAGACGATGCCAAAATAAGCAAAAGGTGTCAATTTAAAGCAAATTATGTAGATCAGCTCTACTAAGTGGATGGACTTTCATTCAGAAACAAAGGTGGCATAACTTCTTCTCATTAATTCATTTCAAAGTGAATTAAACTAAAGCAAATTGAGGCCATTCAGATTCTGACTGCACGTACATAAAACAATTTAATTTGGTTTCACTAATACATCTCAAATCCAAATTAATTTGGGTTAATTTTATTGAACATCCCCTGAGTAGACATGAGGAGATAAAATCCAGCTTTAAACATCTGTCCTGAGATTTTTGGATTTCTGCATTCTATTCTTTTTCATCTCCTTTCTTTTAGTTATCTTCCATGGCTATTTGAATTTCAAGATAAGTGTCCCACAGGGTACTGTGAGGTTTTTTTCTTTCAAAAAGAACCATCTGGAGAAACCCAGCAATATTGCCAACACTAGCATTAAAATTGTGAGTCAGGCCTTAAAAAAAATCGTGAGATTTATTTAAAAGTGTGAATCTTTCCCCCACAAATAATGTATTTACATTTTTTAGTGTGTCTCTGATATTTTAGATGTACACCAGCCACATTTTCAAACTGCAATACGGGAAAGCTGGCTTGCCTACATAACCTCTGGACTACAAAAGCCATGGCTTTAATAAAGCCACCAAGTATCAGGAGAGATAAGAGTCCTGAGAATTTAAAAATCAGGAGTCATGTCAATACTATAGCTGTTTAGTGACAGATGCTTCACAGTATAAAATATTCTGCAGCCAGGTCAAGGAGGCTAGAGATTCCCTAAAGGGGCTTGTGAAAAGTAACTTCTGCTGCTTAAAGCTGTGGGATTTTGATCAAAATGAAACTTTGAAACAAGTTAATGCAAAGAGAAAATATTTTGAGCTAGTAATCTGCTTCATTCAACAGATGTTAGTTCACTCTATACAGTCACAGATTACGTAAAGCATGAGTGGCATGGCAGAAATGTCTTTTCACAGGAGCTAAGATCAGAGTTAGAGTTAGGTGACATTTGGAGGGTCTGGATAAAGAAGATCAGGATCTTAGGGATCAGGATCTTAGGGATCAGGAACCAAACTGCGACACTTGGTCCAAAGTGGTTGGAAGTGAAGCAAGTCCTACAGGTTTGCTCATACAAATAATGAGGATTGATTTAAACCTTCCCAAGAACCTTCCCACAGGATCTCTCCCAGCTCTCCAGCACAGGACCTGAGCTTTTCCTCAGGCAATGCAGGGGCGGGAGGATAGAGTGAAGAGCTCTTTTCTGCTACGTCTACACTTTCTGCAATATGACAGCATCGAACCTCAAGCCCACTCATCAGTACAGATGGGCTGGAGAGTCAAAAGGATTTTTTTTTCTCTAGCCCCACTCAAAAGAATTATTTTTTCCTAACTTGTTCTTGCTGAATGTATTAGCAGTTGTTCAGTGTTCAGCACTGCATGGGAGCTTTATACTACATACAATACACGTTATATAAGAATAATTACTGGCCTGCATGCTGGGATGCTTGATGAAGGACATGTCTACTATTTTTTTTTTCAGTCAAAATATGCCATAAACAAAGAGCATTAATTATAAAGCAGCTCCCTGGAGAAATAGAAATTATTTGAGGAGTAAGAATGATTACTCTGTCCAGGCCATGTCCCACAGAGATGCAATTTGGTTCCTTTTACATCACATCTTTTTTCCTACACTATCACTCCTGTATTTTACTGACTTTTCATAACAACTCAGTACATAAGGCTCAGTGAACTCCATATCTGTTCTTCACAGGAAGATGCAAAATGCAGGAAAGATGTTTGTGTGCTGTATTTAAAGATATTATCACAGCTGAGGGTTATAAAGGTGCATTTTTTACAACGGGTCAGGTCAGAATTTTAAGCCAGACATATAAACCTCCTCCTGCAAAGAACGACTGAATATACGACAGACACAGTAGCATCTTTTGTGTTTCCATCAGATTGTTGTTGCAGGAAGGTTTTGGTTGCAATATGAACATATGCTTATCACTACTAAACAACAGCTTAACTGAGAAGATTCCCTTATCTACAAGATTACTTCATGACTGTTACAGGTTGGAGTGATAGGGCAACCATTCACCCTCCAGGCCAGCAATCCTACATTCACCATAGTTGTATAATCCAAAATGGCCTACCTCTACGTAAGCAGCGGGGTTTATTACAAAAATTCTGAAGTTTCTTCAAATTCATGATTCCTATGACCTCCAGGACAAAACCACAGTGTAAACCTCATACTTAGTCTTTACTCAGGACATTTAAAAGACAGGCTAGGTATTGTAAGCACAACTTCTGGTCTCTAGCAGGTAGTGAGTCATGCTTCTCTTTCAGCAGTTCCTAGGACACATCCCCTGGGTACAAGGATTCTACTGAGAACCTCTATCCTTATGATAATATAGCCATCTGGGAAAGCATTACAAAAACCCAACCAAACAAAAAAGCCAGCAGTTATAATGGCCATTTACACACGGTTCTTTCCTGTCCTGAAGTTCTGCATGGTATCACACTGCGCACTTCAGCAACTGCTGTGCTCT
This sequence comes from Zapornia atra, assembly GCA_013400835.1. Lineage (NCBI taxonomy): Eukaryota > Metazoa > Chordata > Aves > Gruiformes > Rallidae > Zapornia > Zapornia atra. The sequence goes on along the minus strand of VZTU01031289.1, from coordinate 36,454 downwards.
GCTGCGGCAGAGAATGAAGTCATCCCAGATGGTATGCAAGGATATACTTGTTTATAAAGTGACTCATATTTTGGAACAACATAAATATGATTATTTTTTTTTTTACAGGCCATATATTGATGTGGTACATCAAACAATTATGGAGCAAGTTCTGCATTCTCCCTTATGTGGGTTGCAGAAGTAGCACTAGATTGATGGCTCCACCACTGACAAATACCGTACCTCTACAGCCTGTTCTATGGGAAGGAGCAACCCAAGCAGGCAGCTGCTCTCAGAAGCCTTGCTCTGTGCTACTTACTGAAAGCAAGAGCTGAGAACTCTATCCCATAAGCATCGTGCCAAAGCACAGATCAGGCTTTGGTTTATACCCTGCTTAGAACTCAGCCCCAAATTGGTGTAGACTTTTAGGATCCTTGAAGTGGAAAAGTAAATTATATGCAAAGCAATTAAAGTGAATCTAGCCTAGTATTTAAGATCAAATATTCAGGAATAGGTATTAACATGTGTGAGGGAACTGAAGGTGAATTATTCTCCAGAGCTAATTGAAGTGCTTCCTCTAAAGGAAAGGAAACCTGTTTTGATACTTTATTTTGCTAACGAGATGCAACATAAAATGACTTCCTAGTTATTATGCTGAAATATGTCATGCATATTCAAAAACTATCTCTGAGGCACTGAAACAATTTAGACAAGATGAGTTACTGAATACATGAAAGGAATTGACTTCATGATCCAGCTAATGATTAGTTAGGCACAACTGTTAAAAATAATGACTGTACAAAAAAAAAAAGTACATTTACATTAACTGTAACTACTAAAAGTCACTGGGAGTTTGCAGGCTGAATGGGAATTTAATATTATTTCAACTGTTTGTTTTTCATTTGTCTTACTAAAACCCAAGATTCAATTTATGTTCTTTGTACATGTGGAAACTCAGGACCATGTTTCTTGGAGCTGCCTTATGACTAAAGATTTATCAACTACTCTATAAGTTAGTGGAAAAGTGCTTTAACTCTCCAAGGGTGCACATTCACCTGATAAATTTAAGGCAAACATCAGAAAAAACCCAATCCAAATAGCATCTGCCTAACACAATCACAGAGTCCTTTCCAGAGTACTTAAGATTTTAACTAGCTCAAATTAGAGCTGCCCAGTATACAGTAGAACAAGCTTCCAAACTCAAACTGATAAATTCCAAACAGAGTTATAATTAATTGTAAACCAGTGATGCCTCTTAACAATATCTTCATGAGTCGGCGTTTTTCAGCATCCTCCATGAGCAAAAGATAAGTTAATACACCCAGGATAATCTCCAGAATCAGCACCCAGATATGAATGCTTGATCAATATCTCTGAATTAGGCTGAAATGTGTATGAGCCAAAAGAATCTATAATATATAAAATACACAATGGAAGTAATAACCAGTCCTTGGAATCATTTTTCTGTAGGAGCAACACACTGCTGGATCCAAATAAGGTATAAGAACCCACACCTAACCTAGGAGCAAGGTGTATTTACCCCCTCTTTTTTACTCCAAATGCTTACAGGTGACATGGTAGGTATCAGTACTTGAGAATGACATCATTTCCCCTCACTGGCTCCAGGGAACCCTTTTGACAAAAGACATAACTACATAATCTCTTTGTTCACAGTTTAACACAGCACCCACACCTTTGAGAACATGCAGCTGAGCAGAGGATGAGCGCTGTTCCTTGTCTCTGCTGCTGCACCCTAGGCCAGCTGACAGAGGAAGGCATCCATCCCCAAGCACAGCCAATTCCAATAAATCCCACCCATCCTGGAACCAGCTGAGGCAGGATGGGTACACAGTGTACCCCTGAAGTGGTACTGATGTACATGATGTACTCTGAGACGCTCAAAGACTGTCCAACACAGGGTTTTTGCTTCTGCTGCTGACAGGTTTTGACCTTCAGAGGAAGACTGTGAAGATGGTGGTCAGGGAATCTGATTAATTTTCAAGCTCTATATTAAATCTGTCTCACCCAGGATATCTAATCCCTTTCTGTTCACAGAATTAATATCTGTTTTACCCTCTTCTAATATGATATTTAGGTAATCAGGCATCTCTATATTTTTTGTATGATCTCAAGACCCTGTCATCCACCTGCCCCCTGGCACTCCATCCCTTGGAGTCACTGGGGCTGTAAATGGGCACAGCTTTACTCCTACACAGAATCAGCTGCAGTACGAGGGGGCCTTAAATTCTGTACATCACAGGCAAAAAAGACCCCACCAAAGGGGCAAGTACAGATCAGTGAGAAATCCCTGGATGAGAGAATTTATGAAAAATTTTTGGCATACTCAGTGCACTTCATGTGTACTCACTGTGAGGCAGCAGAAGGGAGAGGGCAGCAGTGCTTGATCGGGACAGGGAGAAACAGACAGAGTGAAAGACACTAAGCAGAATTTAGAAAGAACATTTGGAAGCGCCTAGCCCCCAGGTGAAGAAAGGCAAAATGCCTTCACTCCAGCTTCCCTAATCAAGTTAGACAGATTTGCTGGGTATATAACATTTCTTGCTTGGGAAAACTGATAATTGCCCAGTTTTCAATGGCAGTAACTTGCTACAGTGCTGACTAGGGCAGTTTAAACATAAAAGTCACCCGCAGTAGCCTCAAGCTCCCAGAAAAGTAGAGAAATTCATTTAGACCCCAATTTACTTCTGTAAGGAAAGCTTAAAAAAATCTCTATATGTTAAAATTAAGTTACTAAGCCAACGGTCCATCTCTAAACTGACACTTCACCTTGCTTGGGTGTCCTGTGAATTGCAATAGCTGGAGCTGATGTAGCTAAAAGAACACGAAAAATATCAGAAACAGCCATTTGAGAATGTGCAGAATGTATGGAGAACCCACAACTTCTCTGGGCAACCTAGCTGTGCTGGATGGTTTAAGTTTTCATAAATACAATACTGGCTTGTGCTGCTCATTACTCTGAGGAATGCAAGCAACAAAATTAAAATAGATGACAATCCTGCTCACTTGTGAAAGATGGTGCACTGAAAGGTACACAAAGTCATGCCTGACATGGAAAGTCTGTGACATCAACTCTTGTGCCACGATAGTACAAGCCAGAACAAGTCTGATGGCAATACAGCTGCTTCAGCAAACAAACTTGGTCTTAATAACTTGGACACCTTTCTGTGGCTGTCCTTGGAGTTGGAAGTGTGTCACTCAACTGCAGTGTTCAGCTTTATCACCTGAAATTCACACTCAATTCACACTGAGGAAAGTTAATAACCTTTGTTATATGTTAGACTATTACCACCCTTAATGTGTATCATATTTAAGGTATCTCAGAGGTGAAATGAATTTACTATCAACTTAAAACAAAAAATCTAACCCCCTACATTGTAAACTCAAATGATGTGTCAATAATCCATGTCGATTATTTCATGCTCAACACTAGAGATTCAGAATAGAGCCCAACTAATTCACCTGCAGCTGCATCATCATTACCATTATACCACAGACACACAAAAAAGTGGGAATGCATTATTTGCTCAGTAAAGTAAATATATCTGATTAGTAGCTGCAAATACCTAAAACAATACCATTATCTCCCTACAGTCATCTTGCTTTCTTTTTCTTTCCTTTTATTTCTCTACTGCCCTTTACATAGAAAATACATTTTGCTGACAGAAAGTTCCATTTTTTTTCGTGAAGAAGAGCCTTTGTAACCACAAAGAACAAGCAACCACTCAAGAAAAGATATAAGAATTTTAAAATATTAAACCTGTATTTCTCATGTCTCTATCATTTGAAAACGAGCTGGTTGTGCATCATGAAGATTAAATGTTTTAATTGAAAATCTCCTGAGGTTTATAAACAGCTTGTTCATTCAACCCACATATTTCTTATTACCAGCATTTATTAATATAGGATACAATGCAATAGAACAAGTTTGGAAATGATGGCCTTGCTAGACCTGAATTGGGCAGAACACTGATATTCTCTCAGCTCACAGAGAATGTGCAATAAAAATGGAACACTAAGGGGAATTCATTTTGACAGAGGAAAGAAAGTTTCTTTATTAAAATATAGTGCTACTGGGATCTGCTTTTTTCTTGAGAGGTGCTCATAACTCAGACTAGTTGATATTACACCATTAGTGCTGTTTGCTCTTGGTAACAAAAGTTGGCAATAATTTTCAAGAACAACTGCTGCCAGGCAATCTCTGTCTTTTGAACACAGCTGCCTCTGCAGACTCTAAGCTGAAACTAGTCCATAAAGTTACTCCGACTAGTGTACCAGCCTTCTTACTAACAGGTAAATGTTATAAATAAATATTAACAGGCTAGTGTAATACAGCTTGAGGAAATAAAGAACCAAAGTATGTTCTCATTATCTCCTCCAGATATCCCCTTCTTCTAGTGGAAAACACTTTTGGCTCTTTCCCCTGCAGCCTGCTTTCCCTTTTTTTTTTCCAAATCTTTCCTTTTTTTCCCTGTGGTTCAGTCAAATAAATACAGAAACATGGGCAAATAAATCTACATAGAAGGATGAAAAATAACATCAAGGCTCAGTATTTTTCACATGCTTGCTTGCCCACCTCTTGCCCTCCTGCATAGCAGGAGAATAGCAATCTGATATTGGCCCCTTTCCCATTTATGAAGATAAAGCAGCCCACATACAGGGAAGTAATGGGGCTCCCTACTGTTCCTTAGTCACTTACATGGAAGAGAAGTGTAAAGGCTCATGGCTGAGTACAGCTTTTACATGACAAAGCACTTTCTCTGTTCATTGGAGCCATTCCTTTCTACTCTGATCATAACCCTACTTGTTTCTCAGCTACTACAATGAATAAAATCCATGTCGGTGAGCATCAAGCTCCAGAATACTACCCAGGGAGTACCTTTGCTGGTGACAATCCAACTTCAGCTTCACTAGCACAGAGCTTCAAAGATCAGCAGAGATGGACCTGAAGCCAAACTTGAGGCAGAAGCCTTACAGTTTTCTATTTGGGAATGTGGTCCCAAGTCCCCACATACTTTTCAGAAAGGTAAAAAAAGAAAAAAAAAAAGCCTGGAGGCTTTTACTCCACAGCCTTCACCGAGCCATCAAAAAAGAGGTGAACCACTTCACTCTCAGCATTGTGGAAAACAGGCTCACTAGCACTGATGTCAAGGTTTCACTCCTGACAGACCTGAAGATGGTAAGAACTAGAAGTATACAGTGAGTTTTAACTTTAAATGCTGAAAACAAAGACATCGATATTCAGCCCATAGTTCTGTGGTTTCAGGTTAAAACCTGTTGGAGAATTGGATTTAGACCTGTAACTTAAATGCAGTATTTCTATAAACAGACACGTACTTACCAACCTAACTAGTCAGTCAGGAAGTGGTACTTTCCTATTTCAGAAAATCTATGTAATTTATTATTCAATTATCAAGGATCGTGGTCACAAGTACTTAGAAATACCCCATATCCCAAAAGCTCATTTAGTTGGTGTGAATTCAATTCAGAAAGAAGTTAAGGAAGAGAAAACTGGCCATAAATAACAGGTATCATAATAGTTATCTCCCTAGACTTGAGAAGACAGTTACATTAAAAAAAAAATTTGGGAAAATACACTGTGTGAAAATCACACTGGGGACTACCTTAAAGCAATTCATCAGGATGACATAAATATGGGACACAATTTTATTTTACATATTCCAGATATTGTGTCCACTTTCATGGGGATTGAACCTTCTAAACTTGAAAGGCTTACCTGACTGATCTATATAAAATCAAATGTGGCACATGTTGTAAGTCAAAGATTTTTCAAAATTACCAATGCAAACTTGTTTATTCTTCATCAAAAAGCTTTTTAAGATGGTGAGAATGGAACTGGATACCAAAGGCAAGACAATTTAATGATACAGAATAATGCAAAAAAAAAAAAGTGTATCAGAATATACTTGAAATACACAGAGAGCATTTGACTGAACTCCATTCCACGCTTAGAACTGTGACAATTTCTAATACTCACAACTGGGATTTTAACAGGGAAGGTTGGAAGCCCTCACTAGTCTGAGATGGAGGAGGCCTCCAGGCTCAGCTGTCTCACTTGTTACCAAAACATAATCAGCTATTTCCCACTCCCACTTTCAAATTTTTCTCACACAGTTTTCTCTACATATTTGTGTATCTTGAGGCTCCAGTCTCAGCTTTGGCTTTTAAATTTATTCTAATAAATATATTTAACAAAAATAATGCAAATGCAATGAAGCAAAGGAATGATGCAACCAAAAGTATACAGAAACGGAGCAAAATAGCTATTAGAAACAGACTAATAAACCCAGGCAAATACGCAAGGGTCATCACACAGCAGGTATTTTATACATTGTTTGCTGCATTTCAAAAACAGAACTAGGTTTTCTGGCAACTCATGAAAGTTTATATATAAATACCTGTCAAACTCTTCCTTCCTAATGTTCACCCCAGTATTTTCTCTCTGCAGGTTACAAACAGCTACTACTCTGCTGCAATACTATGTGGAATCCTTGTCCTCAAAGAGGATACACAGCCACGCTGCTTATCAGCATTTCACATGGTGCTTTTAGGAAATAAGGGCAGGGGATATTCTTGACTGAAATTCATGATCCCAAAAGGCTGGTTTCAAATTTTAGCTTAAAAAGGGTCATGAGTTTCTACACCACAACAGCAAAGCCCTGGTCAGAATCCTCCACATTGTCAGTCCACCCATGTGAGTGTAGAGATGATGGCACTGGATTTGGTTCTGTGCATTGTCACCACCAGAATGATTCAAACAATCATGTTGCCAGAACAGCAGCACTTTCTGTTTTCAGGACCAACCTACCAGAATCCTGAAAAAATTATTTCATTTTTAGATTAAAAAAGAAAGGTACCAAACATTTCCTGCCCTCCAAAATTTCCGTAAATTAATTCCCTAAAATTAATTGTTTTACAATGTATATAAATATATTAATCATAAATAAGGTCATTATCCCTGGTTTTAACTTTGAAAACAGAAAGCTGTGGAAGCAGCTGAGTTACTGAACACCGTGGATGGGCTGAGTATTTCACAACCCAAAAATGAGATGCACAAGCTGGGAGAATGAAAGATTTTCAGATGCACAAGCTGAGAGAATGAAAGATTTTCCCTCCTCCAGATAATAAACTGCCTAGGCAGTCATTGATTTTAATCACAGGTTCCTACAATACTTTTTGCCTAAGCAGGGTTCAGTAGCTACCAGTGTCTGCAGCTGAAAGAATATGGTGCCTATTTTCAGTCATTTTATGGTCCAGTTCCCAACACTCACAGTGAACTTTCAGTGGCATGGTTTACAACAATATTATTCCTCTTGTTCTGTACTTTACTGCTTACTTTCAGTTGTAGGTGCACTTTAAACTGAAATTCCTAAAACACCATCTATCCTTTCCAAGCCACTGATTGAGCCATCAGTTTATAGAGATATATATTACGTAATCCATGCAGTTTAGCAGGTTACACTATTATATTTTCTATTCACTCATCTGTATGATGTAACTGAAGCTCCTTGACCTCAATTTTTATAAACTAGTTTCAGTATTCTTGCCAGAAACTGCCACCACAGTTCAACTGAGTCCATTTAATTCCACTATCAGTTTTAAGTGAGCACAGTTACATGCATTTCTCCCTGCATTCCCATCTATCCCAACTGGCTCTTGGGAGAACCACTTCCTGTAATTTTTAATCATACCAGAACATCTATTTTTAATTTTTGCCTAAGTATTCCACACCATCCCACAAAGTATGTGAGACAGCACCTACCCACCACTTAATCTATATAGGATTCTTCATATTTTCTTCTATTTTATTTTCCATGTTTCTTTTAACTGGTTATTGCATCCCAGAAACCTTGAAACCTTTGTGTTTTCCTTTAACAAAGTAATAGGCTGTCCCTCAATTCTGCTTCTCTTGTATTGCCTGTGAAAACAGTCAGAACAGTCCAATGACTTCAGTCAATGCAAGTATTTGTGTCCCCTTGGGTTTCACATTACTTCCCCAACCGTTACATTTTGAAGAGCACTCTCTGATGATACCCTTCAGAAATTACTAGATATAAGTCCTAACAACACCCTTTTTAACAAACTGCTGTGAGGGATTAAATAATCACAATCAACCCCACGGTGCTTTTCACTGTTGTATTTCTTACCTGACAAAAGAGGAAGAGATGAAAGTTCTCACACTATCTCAGCATCTCAAGCAAGATCATCTGTACTTCAGAAAGGAGATATAAAATGGATTCACCCTGGATCTTTGTGGGGGATTTGAGCCAGCTCAAATTCAAATAAGTTTATTTTTAAAATAGACTCAAATATTCCCAAGGAAGAAATGCTCAGATGCACACAGGTAACAAATACAAGAGGCTGTCTACCCTTCAAAGGGTAATGAGGCTTTACAGATGCTACAGTAAAAAAGAAGAGTTAAGTACATTGTGTACTTGAAACAATCACATAGTTTTTCTTTATTATATTTAGCACTAGAAAAAAATATAACTGCACCACAGGCATCTCTCAAATTAAATACCATGTACAGTCCCCTCATTTGGTTGATACACTAATGGCATATTGTATGTAGCCACAGATGTTCTTTACTGGCTTGTGCTGAAACCAATCTAATTTTGTAAGATAAATGAGGTGTTCTGATTTAAGGACTTGATTTCCCAGCATAACAAAAACATGAAATGAAGTGGAGCCTCTTATCACTCAGAGTTCAGATAGGTAAGCTAATTTCTCTGCCACGGCTTCTGTCTTTTAAATCTGACTTTCAGAAAGGTATATATGAAGGCAACATCCCTGGGCTATGTGGGACATGTCTAGAAAACAGAAGAAGATGCCATAGGCGTTAATTTGCATAGCAATTATGTATGCAAAACACTGCTTTAATATCAGTGACAATGTATTAGATGGAGGATCAGCATCAAACAATGAACAAGGACAGCTGCCCACAGAATTTTTTTAATTTAGTCTGAGCAGCTCAGGGACTTGGTACTGGGATATGCACAGAGTGCAAGATCAGCTGTGTCCCGACTGGACATGGTGCCTAATTTCAAAGCCACCTGATGGCATATTTGACTTGAACTGGCAGCTTCCATCCAGTTCTCAGTCAACTGACGTCCTTGACTTACCCACTGACACTATCCAGCAGACTCAGCTGAGGAATAAGCATTAGGAAGAACTTTCAGCTGTTTAAAAAAAAATAAATTAAACTTTTGGAGACCATGCCTGGCACCTTTAAATAGCTAGAACACTTTTTGTTAAATTATGTGGAAGGATTCTGTGATGGTTTTCCAAAAACATGCTCACACTGTGATACAAGATAACTCTGAACATATTTGTTCTAGCACTGGAAGCAGTACAGCTCTGTTTGCAGAGTGATCCCTTTGCTAGTTATCCCTACTCAGGAAGAGATTAGATAAATTCAAATGGTGTGCTGCTCTCATGCATCTACTATTGTCAAGACTATTTCCACAAGCCCTTCTTGCTGATGCATAGAGGCAACCAGGCTCACAAGCCCAATAAATGGGGGTGGAGAGCAGTTATGGTACATAGCAGTCATGTAATGCCATTCTCAGTCTCTCCTTGCTGCTTTAAGGATCACAGTATGTCTACAGATTGCCACAGCACTTTGGCTGTGCCATTACAAGTCACTACTGACATAAGCTGCATCCTTGTGCATATCAAACATCCCAAAAGCATCTTTGCCATATCTTCCATGCTACCTTTGCAATATCCCTGCTGTGGAGTCTTCTCTACTTGAGCATATAAGGCCCTTATGTGTCACAGTTTTAACATGGAAACAGGGGTCTGGTGAAAGTATCAACCTGCATTACATTAGAGAAGAGCTATTTTTTCCTAATGAGTAGCAGAAGCTGGGAATATTTCCTATAACGATTATAGCACCTAATCAAGGAAGTATAAGAGTAAACTAATATTTTTATTAAAACAAATTAGTAAGACAGTGATTAAAAATCTCGTGACTACAACAGCAATACAGAATGTGACTCTGCTGTAGACTAAAGTATACTTTCCTTTATGATGAGTAATAAAGCAATGAAATGCTCTTACCCTGAAGAGCAGAAAAAGCAGTTCAGATTTTAGTGTTCTAGAGAGCACATGAGTTCAGAGTCCTTGCAGACAATTACATCCAATTGCAAAGAAGTTCTTCAGACTTGTCTTCTTATTTCAGGAAACTTCATAGTGCAAGTTATGAAAATTTACATTTTATTACTATTATAACTTTTATTTTCATTGTAGTGCCCAGAGACACTGCCAAAACCCAGGACCCTATTGTGCTAGACACTGCAAATACATGAAGTCAGTTACTTCCTGGAAATGCAGAAGAGGATGAGGAGGTCATACTACTCTTCTCATTCAATAATAAGCCAAAGTAAAGAGGATATAAATGGTTTGTTTAAATCATATACAATTTATGGCAGAGATGGGAGTAAAGCCCAGCTCTCCCTAGAACCAACACTAGCCCCTTTTCCCTCGATGGGGTTCATCACACGGTATCTTTTTGGGGAAAAAGAGAGAAGCGACTCTTTGCAGGGCTGGAGCTTAATGCCTTGTCACTGTAGTCAAATGCCTATGATTTTTTAATGATTCAGTGATGCACCCAGATCCCATACACATTAAAGCCTGGTTACTGTGCTGTCTCATTAGAAGTTGTACAAAGTAGAATTCAAACATCCTTCACCCCTTCATTAATGAAATATATTCATCTTCTAGTAGAAGTCCTTCAGTGCTCTAGATCTACGATTTACATTCATGTACTCTGTATCTTGTCTGTTTGCATTAAAAGAAAATCCTTTTGATCAATGCTGTGGCAAGAAATTGCACCCCCCAGCATACAGCTCTTCCCAGTCAGCCTGCAGTGTAAATGATCTTTAATAGATAAAGAGACATACTGTCAGGATCAGCTATGCAAGTGTGAAGAGCTCAATTGTCTCTAAGGTAGCAAGGAATAAAAGCCTTTCAGATAACATATTACTGTCTAGCCTAATCTGCAATACAGTTCACTATAAGCAAGAGGGCTTCTTTCCTCCTCTTCACTGTGGTTATTTCTCTCTGCATAAAGACTCCATTGGGGTAAATTCAAAAACTTTATCCCTTACAAACTGGCAGATTGAGACAAAGTAATCCAAGGCATCTACCTGACTCAGATACTGCTTTGGTTTAGTGTCACAGGAGGCACTACAAATCAGGAAGCCACAGATTCCAATCTGTTAGTGGATCATCAAGCCCAAATGTTATGTCAGTGGTTTATTCCACAAAAAGATTTACTGGAACCCTTAATGGTGTTTTACTCTTTCTCATTAGGATTACCCAGTGAGGAATAAGCTCCTTAGTGCGTGATACAGAAATAACCACAGTCATACAGACCCTCCTCCACTTAAATTTGGGTGGCATCCACTTCTGCTCTGTTCCCAAACAAGAAACAGTAACTAATTCCTTGGCATCCTTTTGCAAACACAGCTGAGCACTGTGGGCTAGGAGATACTTCTGTACCCTCCTGAGCCAGGCTTGTACGAAGGACTGGTTAAGTTACTGTCACATAAGCTTATTTGGAATGACAACATTTTGAGATTTCAAATAAAATATACAGCTCTACCTTTGCTTTTTCCATATTTCCCAGTCAGCTACAAAGTTTACCAACATTTTCATCAGTCAGTATTTGTATTTGAAATAAAAAGAAATCAAAATTTGATTTTTTTCTTTCACTGAGAAGAGACATTACCATGGTGCATAAAGAAAAAAATACCTTGGCTGACAAAAAGAGAACTTCAGCCCAGGTAAGAACATGGGTCTCTCTCTCTCTCTCTTGCACTGCAAAGGGAGTAGCCATGGGTTCCCTGCTTAGAGTCACCATGAGATCAGGACTATGAAGATACACCCAGAGAAAAAAAAAGTGGTATCAATCCAAAGAGAGGAATTTGATATGACTGGTTAGAGAAGGAACTTCGGGAACAAGGGGAGGGGTTTTACTTTATCAGACTACTAGGAGAACAACATGCTTTTTGTATGGTGTGTTTACATATTTGTGTGAAGTAGGAAGCAGCTGCATTATTAACAATTGCATCATTACCCAGACACACTGCAAAATGTTCCCTAAAGTTAGTGCACTAAGCATATGAGCATGGAGATGATTTAATTTGTTTGGGAAGCTCCTAGGCAGCTACAGACTTTGACCATAAAAATAATTTCAAAGCACTATCTTAATCTCCAGCATTGTTTCCAGCTGTGTTTAAACAAATGTGATTTCCTTTGTCATCATCTGCAGCTGTATTCCCCTTATCTTTTGCTTGCTTTCAAAAGCAGTTCACTGTGATAAATTTAAAGAAAATGTAGCTTAATTCCAGGAGTTTTAATTTTTTCCTTGGATGGTCACTGATCACAGACACATTATAAAAAAGCAACTGAGACACAAATTTTACTCAGGGGAATTAATTTAATATACCCAGGACTCACGGGTCTGCCCTTAAAAGCACAGTGTATCAATGTCAGAGCACTGAGCAACCCAGTCCCCTCTGCTCACAGGGATGATGTATTGGTCTAACGTTGCCTTCTGCAGCATGAATATACAGAATACAAGAAAACACACACCAACACCCTCCCCCCTGAAAAGGCTCCACTGAACAAGGTGAGACAATAAATTATGTTATCACATGTTAATGCTATTTTAGAAAATGTTTGGAGGGCAGCAGAGGGAGGGAAGTCAGCAGTTATTTAATTACCTGTCATTTCTGTCATGCCCTCTCATTCACTCACATGCATCTGTATTCGTACACACTAACAGCACTTAGTGGAAGAAGGGGGATGGAGAGAAGGAAGGAAGGAGAGGCTGCAGAGAAAGCTAAGTTAAAAATAAAAATCCTCTATAAATCCAGATTACAATGCCTGTTTTTCCAAGATATGTCAAAATCTTGGAGATAAAAAGAGTTGTGAGAAATTCGCCCTCTGTACATCATAACTGATAGCAGGGGACTGTAGTGACACGGACCCCAAGTTCATTCATAGATACCTCTGAAAACCTGAATTAAGCTGCTTATTATCCTGGGACATAATGTGACCAGCTTTACCGAGATCAATGTCTTCTCTACAGATGCCTGCTCACCAGCTGAGAAATCAATCAGCTAAGCCTTAACAACTGCCAGAGGAGCAACCAAGGGCATGCAGCCTTAATACTAAATTTAAACAGAGATTACAGCACCTATTTCCCCAGCAAAACCTTTCTTCATCAGCTCATGGGAACTCCCATTCAAAGCTGCTGTCACAAATGCTAAGGGAGAGGAGAAATGAGATCTCACTGCAGTGTGTGTGAATTGTCATACCCAAACTGTGTTTTCCCTGCAGTGTATCCCTCTCTGTGAAAGTCTAGTGAAAGTCTGAAGGAAAGGAAAACTACTCAGCCACGTCATGCAGATGTCTGCTTTCCTTCTTTGGAGCTGATTGTGCATTCTGAGTGCTGGAGGAAGAGGAAAATGGAGAAGAAAGAGAGTAAGAGAAATCCCCAAGAATTCAGCTGGGGGAAATGAATTATTTCAGAAATCCATAAACCCTTGGTTATCGCATAAAACAACTTTTTTTGGCAAATGCTGTAAAGTCCAGGGCACAGCATTGAGGAGGGGTGGCACTCAGTTCTTAGCTCCATCTTCCAGGGCTTGGGAACAGTTGCTGTACTCATGGGCTCAACCTTGGCAGCTGCCACACACTGCTTACAACAGCTAGTAAACACAGGTCTTCCCAAGATGCTCTGACAGTTGAAGTTTGAGACAGAGATGACCACCTGCAGCCTGCATTGCAGGAAGATACATGCAGGGAGGACACCTTTTTTTGTTCTAATAAGCTCAATCTGTTGTGAAAGTTACTTCTGATTAAGTTAACCTGGTGTGATTTTCTGTTCTTACAAGTTAATGAAGTTGTTGGTTATCTTACTCACCAACATGCAAATTAACTCCAATATGATTTAGAAAAGAACAGTAAAGAGGGTGCTGGGCTCTCCACCTACAGCAGCTTCCAGCTCAGTTACTGTCTCTGTAAAGTCTGTGAGATCCTGACTCCCAGCCAGGAGCCTGGCATGCACAGAAGAAACAATGGTGTGGTACTTCGCTTATGAAGGTTCACAGTGGCCTGAAGACCACTGCAGGGTACTCAACAAAACTCAAAAAGTTTGTATTACAAAAGACTCAACAGTTTTTTTTCACTAGTTTCCTGGGTAGAATTCAAATGAGTGCTGAAGTACTTGCCTATTTTTAAATTCAATTAGAAATTTATATTCACAGCCTTCAATTTCCCATCAAGAACCTACAATAGATTTTAAGGTTGTAAAATTAAGTGCATTGTTCAAAAAATTATACACAGGAAATAAACAAACAACAATATATCCTTATGATATATTGATTCTTATGGGTCCCTTCCAACTCAAAATATTCTATGATTCTATGATATATGCAGGTGATGCTTGTAAATATCAGAGCATATGAGAAAAACAAGCTCTTTGCATATTTCTCCATGAACAAATCCAGTAATTAGAGCTTTCTCACATGTACCAGAAAATCACAGCACAGAGAAACCAAAACAAATAGAATAAAATGGGTACACGACAAGTGTTCTCTCCCCAAACCAAACAGATGGCTTTACATTCAGTTCTCTATAAGCAAGGAGAGCATCTCCTGTGTCAGCTGGGGTGTGGAAATGTTCCTATGTCCCAAAGGAAAAGATCAGAGGAACCTCTGAAAAGGGGTTCAAAATGATCCACTCCTTTGTAATGTAGTAATTTCAGTCCCTGCTGCATAACATCTCGGATTGCAGGAGACGTTATTTGAGGAGGTTGGGTCAGTACACAGTGATGCTAAGCAGCATTCCCTGCCTTAAGCAGGGATTTTAATAAACAAAATGAGGATAAGAACATCCTGGAGATAAAAAAATCCCAAAACCAACAACAACCCCACTCCCCAATCAACCCCAAAACACCAAACAACAGCAACAAAAACCCAAAACAGATAAAGAAAATAGCTAGGAATAGAAAAAAAGAAGGTATGACTGGATTACAAATTAAAATTAAATTGGTTGCCTGTTTCTTACTACTTTTAAGAAAGAAAATATGTTAGAGGATGAAGAAAAGGACCATTTCACAATTCAGATTTAGGATTTTTTCCCCTAAATTTTAAACTCCACAGGGAAATAATCTATAAAAACTGACACAAGATAATCAAATCATACTTCAAATTTCATTCCTTTCATTAGCTTTTCATCAGCAATGTGTCTAAGACTGTTAATGATGTTTTGGTTGATTGCAAATTCAAAGTAGCCCATAAAAAGGTTACTGTATTTTATATGCTGTATAATCTTTCACTGAGTTTAATATTTTTATGATATACCTTGTACAGATATGTCTACAAGATAGACCTCATTTAGAAAATGGATTAAATAACTGCACAGTCCTAGCATTCAAGGCATGCTATCAGTAAAAAAGTTTAAAGAGATAATATTTGCTGTGAACCATTTCTTTCCCTTTGAAGTGGAAAGTGAAGTATTCTGTAGCTAAATGAGAAATGACTCACTTTCCGAACATAAATCAGTGTTTTAACTGAATTGAATTAATTGACATTTGGTATCTCAAGGGTAGATTGTTTGTAATTTTTCAGAAATATCTATGTCTCAGTGCCTTGTTCATATAATGAAAGTTTATAAAAGGGGGAAAAATAACAGAACTCTTCCTTACTGGTTAATCTTTCTTGCAAGAGTTGCTTCAAGGAAATGTATAGCTACCATGCTAATGAATGCAATCATTCATAGGGATGCTCAGGGGCCTAGAGCAACCCTACATGAACCCAAATTGCAAATAACCATATATATAGGAATAAAACAATGTTCTCTGTACTAAAATAGAGTCATCAACAGAATGAGAAATCATTCTTTGTAAGGAGAAAACATTTTCTTAGTCCTGAAATGAAGAGCTTGGCTTTCAGTTACACTCTATAAAGAAGCTTGGAACATCTGGGTATTTCATGCAGCCCTACAGAAGTAACACAGGACAGGATCCTGATCCAATTAAAAGTGTAGGCAAAATTCTCTGTAATTGTAATGGCACAAGGATTTTACTCATCATACAGACTTTTTATTTATTTTTTATTTTGTTTACATGTGCATGTACACAGAGTAAAATATACATTGTTGCAAATACAGGTCACATTTACTCTGGTTCTAGCAGGATGAGTCTGAAACCACAGAAGCAGAACTAAACATGATCCGTTATGTGGATAAAAATTTCTAAAGCAGGAGGATAATATGGGTTGACTGGGGACAGAGCTAAGAAGTCACACAGGAAACTCACATTCTCACAATCAACTCAAACCAAAAGCTACTATTCTGAGAGCAACCACATCCCTTACCTCCTATGAAAGATTTCCTGGAATACAAATAAAAGGCTCAGGATTAAATTTTGTAATGACAACTCAGCAGTATTTTCCTTTGGAATACTTTTCTTCTGAAAACTTTTCACCTCCTGTTAGCACAGTAACTCCATTAAATAACTTTTGCTTTTCCAGCTGTAGTCTAAATACTTGTAACACTATCTTACTGTACCGTATTTCTGCAAGACCTGACTCAGGAAGATACTTAGCCACACACCTGATTTTATGTGCTGGGGTAATTCCCTTGCAATCAAGTCCCCCATGTACTAAAATATTGTGTTAGGTCAAGAATAATTTGATTTTCTTAGTTGATTTTTCAACCTGCACAGGTCCTTCTGACCCTTCTGAATTTGTCTGTCTCCATAATTAACTTCCTGTTCCTTTTTACAATGTTGTACCCAAGTAATTAGTTCATTGGCTGTTTCAGTTTGACTCTGATACAGTTTTAAAGCAGCAACGGCTCAAACCATGACATCCCATAAATAACACCTTCTACTTTCATAACTAGTTTTTTAATAAATGCCTCTGGCAAGTAGTATGTTAGAGCCCTCCAGGTAGTGATTAAAATATCCCCTGCTGAAAAGAATCCTCTGGCCTGGTCTTTCCAGAATCCTTCTGCAGGTTTCAGAAATTGAAACTGTGAAGCATCTTAGAACTCAACAGGGAGGAAATGAGAGTAGTTTTAAGGCTATTCTTGGGCTGTCCTCTGGATATTATTATATGGACATGTCTGAGAGCCTGCCTAAAGCTACAGTAAATACTTATAGCGTAGCTTCAATCACTGCATCACTGTGCTCTGCATTACCTAGTAGGGGTATCATGTCTTAAATCATCACAGAATCTGGCTATTATTGCTAAGAGAGTTGTTTCTCCCTTCTGTAACTCTGGACATATAAGACATCTTTCCTTTATACCTAACTCAGGAATTTTTCAAATCATACTGAAATATTTTGTGTACAGTCACAGCTTCATCAAATTCAATATGTTTATTTTTCATCACATATATTCTAGCTCTCTTTCTTTGTGCCTTGAAGTAGTCAATCATTTAATTTAATTTGCAAAAACACTTGGGGGCAGAATTTGCAAGAAACAAAGCTAGAGTACAAGGAATTACACTCTTCTGGTTTTAGTCTTAGTTTTCACTGGTTTGGAAATTAGTTTGATGTTAATTCACTGGAAATGAAGCTAGTTTAATTTATTCATTGGCAATTCTCCAGAGAAACTTTAGGATTTTTGTAGCTAGACCTATTAATCTGGAAGAACCTTCTCTATTTTTAATGATCTGCTTCTGCTTTTAGCACACTGCTATCAGGAACTGAAGATGATATTTGGACATGTTTGAAAAAACATGACTTTCTACAGAAAGTTTCATCTGCTCATTTATTATTTGCCTTGAAGCTTTCATCAAAGGTAGATGACAGAGTATTTTTCCAGACACCTGCCCTAAATCCTTTGAAGAGGCTTATTTATGTCATTATTACAGTATAAATGATTGTATCGATATTAATAAGGTTTCACCATTTGCATCCTCTCCACCTCTTATGATAGCAACTTAAATGCATGCATCTGTCATTTCTTCTCAGTTCCAAGAAGTAAAAGAACTTCCATAATGGAAATCTCACTGCACTGGAAAAGCATTTAGAAATCTGTTTTGTGAGTCTGCATTTGGTGAGGATGGTATTGAAATACTGGAAATAGGTGAGGAATAAAAAGGGCATCTCGGGTTTACCTGTAGGTATATTTCTACCTGACCCTCTGGAAGCAGAAGGCTGTAAGCAGCTGCTGAAGAAACACAGACTGTGGCATCTCCCACAATCAGCAGCCTGAGATCTTCCTCCAGTTGTCTGACCTCTATGCAGCCTTAGATCTGCTCCAGTTGCTGACACCTTCCTGTGTCCTTTGCACATTGGAGGAGAAGCAGTTGCTGTGGTAGCAGGCACACGTAAAGGTACCTCTAGTGTATTCAGGCACACTTTTATTGGGCAGCCCCAATAACCATGGTTTTAATTCTTTTCATCTAATCTCCTACCACTAAAATCTATTGGTTAGTGACATCCTTTGCATTCCATTCATGTGAAATCCAGAAAAGACAGACAGCTTTACCCATTTCCAGAAGAGGGAGAGAGTGCATAGGCAACGCCCACAGTCATCCAGCTCATCACAGCATAGACTATCACAGTCGTAATCAAGCACGACTGATTGTTTCAAGTGTTCAGCAATCTTCCAGTGTAATCTTTTTTACAGAACTACACTCAGAGCCTAGCACACTAAGTGCATGAGGGGTTTTAGCCAGGTTTCTGTAAACAGAAATATCTTTTCTGGTATTTTGTTTTGCTTTGATATATTAATACTGTCTAGAGATGAAGATACCATTTAGGGTTTGTTTTTACATTTCTGAGTACCAGACCTGTGCACTGGTGATATATTTCCCATCACACAAGGTGCTTGAGGTAATCAGTAGTGTGGAAAAGAATCCAGCGAGAAATGAATGATTAAAAATTTAGACAGGTCTGTGGTCTGCCCAAATTGAGGGCTTTTGTTCTGGTGATATGGTAAAGCTTGGAAATATTATACAGCTTTGGGGAAGCTATCCACTGTGTAGCAATTGCAGTTCTATGCTTGCTTCATGTTTACACATTATTATCTGACTGTCCATTTAGGAGAAATAATTAGGACTTAGCTAACTATAAATAAGACAGATTCTTCTTTCTGGCAAATTCCTTAATGCAACTGATTACCCTTGGCAGAAAAGCTACCATGGCATGAACCTCTTAAATAAAACCCGCACAATGATCGTTCCATCTGTCTACCATAATTAAAGACATCAGCAGCAAATAGAATGAGAGCTCTAGTTTTGGTTCTCAAATATGGATGGCACCTATCATTTATTTGACAGACAGGATTATTTGCTTTCATTTCATCATTTTGATCTTATTTCCTGCTAGTACAAGGAGACCCATAGGGGACCAACAAGTCTGACAGACACATTTTGCTTTCAGCTATGCCAGCAGAATGTTGAATGCCTCCACTCAATTGTACCTGCATTCAACAAAAAGCACGTGTTTACTCATGGGGTGCAGACAAATCTAGTGGGTTTTTAGTGAGATATATGCCCATGGGAGACATAAGGGAAATAAACATTTTGGCGTTTTTTATACAGCATAAGAATACAGATGAGTTCTGTCCATTTTCAGATCACAGTGGACCAAGACAGAAAAACTTACTGATATAGAAACTTAAGGGAGGGAAGTTTTTAGGACTATCACTCCAACTGGGATAACTTCACAGGCTTACTGAAATGAAAATTGACCTACGACAACTTGCTCCACTTGCAAATCTACCCACTCATATATTTTATTCAACAGCTTTTGGCCTGGTCATGCTCTTGAAGTTTCAAAACTACTTTCTGAACTAATTGTGTTCTTTATACAGAACCTTCTCTCTTTTACATGTGTCTTGTATCAGATGAAGCAAAAAGAGACAGTAACTGTTCTGCTATTGTGATCCATCACGTCAGAAAATATCTGATGTCCTGACTCAAGGGAAGCAAAAAATATTCTGCTCCATAACAGAATCTACTGGGTCCTGGCTGAGGTTCAGATTACACAGCTCACCTAGTCTCTATTAAAAGCATAAATTTAATTGTTTCAGAAAATACTACTATATCTAAGGTATTGGAATTTGAAACTAAAATTCTGCGGATAAATAACTTATTTAGAAAATTTGTCATTTTTATTCCTACATAGTCAATATTATAAAGACTTAAGTAAAAAATGGTATCTCAGAATGTGTCTGATTTTATAACTACATTGACTAGAATATGAGATTAGATATTAGTTAATAAAATATCTGAGAAGCACGTACCCTTCTGGAAAGCGAAGTAGTCTGAGGGTAGAAGTTCTGTATTCAAGCATCATTTAAGTAGGTTAGTAAGGAAGGGTCCTAAGGGAAGGCACTGCCTCCTGTGGTTTGAATCTGACACAGAACAGTCTTTCCCTGTTGGTAGGAGTTGGCTTGAAGCAGACTGTTGTATGCCAGTTTTGCCTACCCTCCTGCAGATGCTCTCAGCCCCTGCTGTCGGTTACCGGTGCCAACAGTGTACCTCCCACAGCCATGAAGCAGACAAGCTCAGTCACTGTAAATGTTATGGGTTGCAAAAGATGGCAGTTCTGATCCTTCTCAAAAACACGCAGCTGAGAACTGGCAAACTGATCTTCAGCCTACAGAAAATATCACACAGGGAAACCTTCTCTCATTGGTTGTGACCTCTCATTTGCAGAGTTCTTAACCTGAATTACCTCATTTGATACATAAGGTGGGAGGAAAGTGAACATTTGGACATGCAGTGTTTCATTTTCCTTTCCTCACTCAGGTAGATAGTTAATACCTGCCTCAGAATGATCTGGCAGGTAGCACATCCAGAAATTTTTGTGTAACAATACAGAGAAAACTTATCTGTGCAGGTGGTCTCAAGCCTCAAAGTCTTTGTTCTCAATTTTCTTTCTTTGTCAGATGTGTTATTCCAGTGAATGAGATACAGTTGATCTCTAACTGGAGAGCCAATGGAAACAATAATGAACAAATCCACGAAGTACAAAATTCTCATTTATGCTATGTCCCCTTTATATTTTTATAGGGCTTCCAATTGGATAATACTTAGGTCAAATTGCAACAGTTTCCTCATGTCAGAAATTAAACACTGGATTCCTCCCCTTCACCAATCCATTACTTCTTGTGCAGACCATTGAGGTCCTCATACCTGCAGCGGGTCCATAAACAGAAATCATACTGTAACACTTTCATCCTAATTTAGCACTTCAAAACAGATAAACTGCAAACCTGAGGAGAATTGGGGGAAGGGGGAGTATGTAGTACAAAAAAGTTCCTAAGCAGAGAGCAGAAATATAAAAATAGAATGTGCACATAGCAGAAAACAGCCAATCTTCAGATTCCGTGGGTAAATCCAAAGGAAACTGCTGTGATCCTCCAAACATCTCCATTTGGATACATGTCAGAGCTTTCCCACACAAGTCTTGTGCTCCTTTCTCAGTTCTGGTAAACTTGTTCCAAAACCTCCAAGATTATGTATCTCACACCTCCTGCAACTTCCTCAGTTCTTCTGCCCAAGCCAAGATGTGGGACTGAGGCACATTAACCCTGCCCTTCCTGGCTTCCCAGTCCAAATAAGCTGCTCAAGGGGATAGAGGACAAGGACAGGGAAGTGAGGCAACCCGATCCAATTCGACCCTTAGTTTCCCTGCATCTGGCAGCCAGAGCTGCACCTCCTCCCAGAAAGCAAGCCAGTTGCTGAGGCACTGATCCTTGCAGCTGCTCCATGCTCAAAGTGAAAAAGTCCAACAACAACAGAAATCCTTCCCGAGGGCTCCAGCTGCATCATGGTCTCACCCAGTTTCGGTAACATGCCTGGGGAACAACCTGTCTGTAAAAACCTATCTTACTGTGTCCAGCTTTCTTCCTCACGCACTCATATGGGGGATTAAATGCATTCCCTGTGTGAAGTGTCATTAATCTTGATTTCTGCATATGAAATCCAGATGGGTTGGCTTGGCCATCAATACACTGCCTCCTCCTTACATGTACTGACCTACATAGAGTCAGTCCCTGAGAGGCACCTACGCACACTGTGGGGCCACTTAATGCTGCAAGAGTTCAGAAATCATTAGCCATGTAAACTGAGCTACATCCCCGAGAATATTACACTTAAATTTTAATCAATTAATTGTGGGTTCTGAGCCTTCACACTCTGTTTTGAATGATACTGTGAAGGCTTGATCCTTGTTCCAATTTATTCTTTTTAAAATGAAAATAGACTCTCTTTGAATCTCCTGACATCAGTGTTCAGGGCTTCCACAAAACAAACATTCACTAGCATGTCAAGAAGCTTTTGTTGTTTTCTAGTATCAGAATAGAACTGTGATCCCAGCAATGCCTAGCAGGTTTCTTTAAGAATAGAAAATGAAGAACTCTGCTGTTAAGTAGGATATTGTAACTGCAAGTGCAGGTGGGCTAACCATGCAACAGAAGAGGCCAACAGATACTGAGGTAATGTATGTATACTGGAAATTATTGTAACAATGCTTACTTAACAATTATTAAAGAAAATATAATATTAAGCCTATTAAGACATTCTAATAGTTTCCCTAAAAACTATTTTTCCTTGTAAACAAGTCTATCATAAATTCATTTGAAATGAAACTTCATTAACTTAAAAAATTAAATTATAATTAAAGCTCAATTGGGAAGTATGGCACAATCTATTTGCACTCATACAACTGTACAAACACCTTGCATTTAAATAGTCTTAAAAAAATCAATACTGACTAGTCTTGAGACAGGAATTTCTATGTATGAAACAGAAATATGTTTCTAGAAATATAGAAAGCTGTGACAACACAATCCAGTTCACATCTGATGGGAGAGAATAAAATGCTGGAATATCTTATATATAGCTTAATGTGCTTTAGTGCCAGGTTTCAGCACGTTGGATAAATGACAGCTTTGCTACTCTTTGCTGCAGAAATCAAGCATTGGAGGGATTCTGGTTTTGCAGATAACAATTTACACACGGTATTAAATTCCCTTTTAACACTTGCTGTTATCATGAAGTACATGTATACTTTGGTATACTGAGCCTCCTCAGTTAAACTGGCAACTTAGAACAAAGAATATTTAGGATACAATTTCAGTATCAGGAAATAGAGAAGTCTGTGTTGCTGCATACATTTCCAAAGCTGAAAGGACAAGACTTCAGTCTAAAGCTATAAATTATTCATAGCCTATTCTGATACACTGGGGAAGAGACCTGAATATTCATATGCCACACAACTGGTAAAGTCCCTATAAATTTGGGAAATTATGAGATTGTGGAAACTTTCCTTATTTTCATTATATGGGCCTTGTGAAACATGCTGTGCCACAGCAGATTTCACTGATACAAGACATGCAATCAGAACAGATGAATTTGTGGAAGACTTGAGCCTTGAATCAGAGTTCCTATTTTTTGAAGCAATTTTCCCCAGAACAACTGGGGATACCAGCAATTTGAGAACTGTATTCTGAAATCACAGACACTCATAAAAGATTACTAATCATATTGCACTGGTTTGCTAATCAGTTTGGAAATTGTTTTCACAATGCATCCATATTCAATAACAGAAATGTCTGATCTGTGAATCTCTGTTGCTGTAGATCTTTAGCCATTTATAACTAGACAAAATCAGTGCATAGGGTAACTAGTCAAATTTGGGGGCAGATTCTATCTACTGCGAGTTAATAAAATTGACTGCTCAATGCCCTTGATGTTAAAGAATGTAATTGACCGACGATCACATTAGGAAAAACAACATAGCTGTTTCTGTAACATCAGGAAAAATTTTTACAGAAAAAGTATGTTGCAGCACTGGCCAGGGAGACTGCAGTATTATTTTTCTTTTTGAAATATCATTTGATTTAACCAATCTTGTCACAAGCATGTTCTGGATGGATTCCATATGTGCATTTATGCCTTCAAGTTTGATGTCCAAGACTAAAAAAGATTCTTCTGTCACTTTCCTTGCCTTTTCCATACCCTTTCTGTATAACCAGCAAAAGCTGATTAGTAGCTTTTAATCAGCCTGATACATACTTCTATGATCTGAACATAAGTATTCAGATTGTGTCCAAAATACAGACCCATTGTGCTTTTGTGTTCTTTTTCAGGAGACAAGTTGACCCCAAAACAGTTTTGACACAAATAGAAGAATGAAAATCAAAACGATTATAGGGCCCAGTTTGCTCTGCAGGTTCTTTGGAAATTCTGTTGACTCAACTGTCAGTGGACAGGAGGAGCACGAAAGCCTCAAAGAATGAAAAATCTGAGGATGTCACATCCACGTGGTATGCTGATAATCCTCTACCTATGCCATACAGAAAAAGAATATTCTTCTTGTTAAAGTACAGCTCTGAGCCCAAGCACATGTAAACTCCACTTGTGACTCTGCCACAAAGTTCCTGTGTGATCCTGGGCATCTACTCTATATTTTGTGCCTCAGTTCCCTTCTAAAATAGAGTCAACTGTTCCTTTCCCCATCTTCTGTCTATCTTGACCTCTAAGCAAGACATAGACTGACAACACATCCTAAGATGTTCTGGTTTTGTCTCGGGTATCTAGGAATGAGAAAACTCTGTTATTAATACTTAAATACTAATTAATAATATGACAGTGCCTAGACTCTGCCTCCCCTTAATCTCTGTACTTCAACTTCCCCATTGAGATATTGTTACTTTTTTATCTCGTGGTGTGTAATGAAGCATATATTAGTTTTGACAGTCCACTGCCTCTTGGCATAACGTGCCAGGAGACTACAAAGGACTATTGAGCTAAAGAGCTGATAGTAGGCACCCCCTCAGTAAATGATTTGAGTAAGATTAAATGATGTGAAGAATAAAACTGATGTTAACTGATGGTCGTTGCATAGAGTTATTTTCAGGAGACTGTTCCCCACACTGGGGATTTTTCAGGACTCCTTTTTTTTTTTTCATTCTTTCTTCACTTAAAGTCTTGAGAGGAATTGCCAGGTTTTTTACAGAACTGGCTCTAAGGCTGTGGTTGTACTTTGGGCAGCAGTATGACTTCACAAGTTGAGACAACCATTCCTGCTGTGCTTCCATGTGTATCCCTTCCCATGTTGTCTGTAACTTGCTAGTAGTTGCAGAACATCAGTATCTTGGGCATGTAGCTGCTTAACTGCTTTAGAAGTTTGTTTGCTCTTTCCAGATAGACACACACACAATGAACTATAGTCATGAATAGCAGTATGTATGTCAAGTATTGTGATCATTTGCCCTCAGACAACAGCTTATAGTCTTCAGTCATTTTTCCAGCAACACATTGACGCAGGAAAGTAAAATCATCTGCATTTAAACATGACAAACTGAGGCACAGAAATCTAAGGCCAGTCTAAGTCTAAAAGTCTTGGCTTGATGACACAGTATCTTTGGCAGCAAGGGCAGCATCAAGCATTCCTGTACTGAGCCAGTGAATGCTGCTTTTTCCTCCCCATTACAGCCTACCCATCCCCTTATTTCTGTCACTTATCATTAACTGAAGTGCTGAGATCAGAGCTAGATGTTTCCTAACAATATTTATCAGATATTCATGAATATTGTTAATAAATTGCAGCAATTTTGCCACATACATTGATGTGTCTGAATGCAGACAGCCAGAGATACAGGTATGTCAGATTCAGATTGCGTGAACTATCTTGGTAGATCATCACCTGTATCTGACACTGAGCATTCATGTCCTGTGAATGTCATATACGTTGTGTGAGCTGAGAGATATGACTCACAGAGTTTTAAACGGCTTTGGACTAATGCTAAACTACCTGTTTATCAACTGCAAGAAATAAGTAACATTCAGACATCTGCTCTAGGGTGAAATTAATTATACCCCAAACTCCAACACAACTCCAACACCCGTAGTAGTTCAGTCTTTACTGGGAGTTGGGATCACTGTTTCAGGCGAACGCCCTCACTTGAATCTGATGCTGAATGTCTTCTCCAAGATCATATCGCATAGCAGTAAATCAGTGGCAGAGCTGGGAACAGATCTTCAATTTCCTCACCCTTGGCATGATGTGTCTGAGGCTGGATATTACTTGCCTGCTTTTGAAACTCATGCAGAACAAATTTTAACTTTATTCATGGATCCAAAATAAAGCAAAAAGAAAAAAAAGTCCCTCACTGAAAAGTCATGTTTGTAACACTGACTTCTCATTATTGCACACATAATTCCCACTGACACGAACAGTAATGTGGCATTTCAGTCTAGTGTACTGGGTAGTACGTTGCTTAAGGAGTGGAAGCACATAGTCCCTGTGAACCAGCCTCAGGTGGATTTAAATTACTCTCTGCTCTTTCAAAGTGACAGTTTCTGATCTCTGATTTCCATTGGTTACTAAGCTACTAAGAAACAAGCATATTGCACACGGGTAAACAGTTATTGTATACCTCTGGGTCACCAGCTAGATTGTAATGCAATCTGCTGGTGGTGATAACGGACACTGTGTTCCGCTACGTACACATCTACTGGCTGCAGCAGTTCAGCCTTACTTAGATATTCTGATATTCAGCTTCAGAAATGCACAATAGCATATAGATGTTGTCCTGGTGAAATAATCTAAGGATCCTATACCCTAAAAATTAGCAGGATTTTCCCATATAGAAAAGTTATTGAAAAGCTTAGATCTGTTCAGCATTTCTTAAAATTCCCATCCTTTCTGGGACACCTCTGTTTCAGGGTAGATGGTTAGGTATAGGGAAATACAGGTGGGCCATTCCTCAGGAGGAAGTTACAAACTACAAAAAACCTCTTTGAGTACAAAGGAACTCTACAAAAAAGAGTAGGTTTTGATTTCCATTTTTATGCATGCAAGTTAACCAATTACATCCATGCCCATTTCATGGTCCTTAAGCCAAGAGAGGAGGAGCAATCTTTTTGCCTAGACCCCTGAACTGGACAATGCATTTACCCACAGAGATCTCATAAAAGCTATAAAACAGAGTGAAAGCATGAAAAATCAGTTCACATTCCAATCAGTTCTGTACAGATCCAGAAACAGAGGAAATACACAGACTAAAAAAGAGAGCACAAGCACTGAGCAGTTTCTCCTTATGTAACAGTATCCTTCCTAAAATTCTGTATATCAATATAACCTTTTAATTGCTGCAAACGCTGTAATGATAATCACAACTTGTTTACAAAATAGTGATCGTTCTTTAATCATTCCACATTTCTCCTATGTTGTACTGCATATTAAAAGGTTATAGGCTTTTTAAAATAGATCTTGCTTATATAACACCAGGCACATGTGAAGTGAACATGAAATAGAAGCCTTGACTCTACAGTGATTTACATAAAGAAATTGTGTGATTCCTCCATGGCCACAAGCAACATTGTCTTCACTGAAAAGTTGTTTTCCAATTCATTCTCAAAGTTCAGTATATATAATCCAAATAAAAGTGCATAATGCACAGCTTCAGAGGAGTCAGCACATACTTTAGCCTAGAATACCATCAGCAAATATCCTAAGCAGATCATAACACAGCTCATGAACTGGTTCTTCATTTTGAGATCTAGAAACTGGTTTCATTACATAAACAATTGCATACATTCATTGGGCTTCTCTGACTAAACACTGACCAGATTAGGTATAGTGAGTGCTCACTGGAAACCCTCGCAAGGTGGAGGCCTGAGCTGGGGTGTGACACCCTGACAGACATCAGGACTGGACCCTAGGAAACGCTGGAGAGATATGAGAGTCATGATCCTTATGAATGTCAATTTTATAAGGCAGATTAATAGACAGGTTCCCGTGGCAAAATTTAGGGGTTTTAGGCAGGAAACTGTAGGTAAGAAATGTCTATAGTAAGAGTACCCAGAGAGTACCTACCTCCTGTAGGGACAAACATGGAAGCAAAATCTCAATGTAGAGATGACAATATGGTGTGAAGAAGGGTATTTCAGGTTCAGAAACGGACCTTACAAAGGACACATTTGGCATCACCTAAATAAAATGGGAACCATGCTACTGGTGACAAATTTTTTAAAACCAGGGTATGATAGAAAGCTGGAGCAAAAGAACACATGGTTTGCATTGATCCATATTTCGGGATAAAGTCATGGGAATACTGCATCTTTCAAATATGGCATAGAAAGTTTAACAGAAAATGTAAAAGGCCAGAATACCTAGCTTTAAATTAAAATAATGATATAAAAGGCACAAGAGAAACTTTTAGAAGACAATTAGCGACATACTGTAAACTCAGTAAACTATAAAAAAAAAACAAGTAGAAGAAAGTATTGTACTGTACATCAAAGAAAACTTAGTTTCAGATGAGTGTGAAAAGCTAACCATGTTAAAAAGACAGAATCCCTGTAGATTGAAATTCCAGGGTCAAACAGGAAAAGTGCAGTTAGTTCTAAGACTGTAATACTATTCACCTGAGCACAGTGGTGATAGACTGGAACATGCTGAAAGGCTATGAGAGCAGGAAATGCTATCAAAACGTAGAACATATTGATGATTGATAGACATGGTGTCAAGACTAAATATCTAGACATCCCTAGTCACTGCTTCCTTGATTAGCTAGCTCCTTACAATCACAAGAAAAGTGATTCTTGGCTTGATTCTGAGCACTGAAGAGCACTGGTTTGTAATGTCATTGTGGGATCATTGTAGGAAACTACCAAGAAAGAAGAGCCACGCACCAATGCCCATGCAACCAAAGAGTTCTCAGTCTGTTCAGCTGGTTGGTTTCCAAGACAGATAAGGTTTTGGGTAACTTGGGAGGGTGTTTCTGCTTACAGCAGTGATCTTGGAGGTCCCTTCCAACCCAAACCATTTTATGATTCTATAAAGAAGAATTTAAAGACCCCCACAAATAGAAAACAATTATTTTATCAGCATATATATACATCAAGTTTGTTCTTTGAATTTGGTAGCATTTCAGATGATTTTATCCATGCATACAGAAGTGACAAGAACAGAATCCAGACACACATCCTCCTCCCATAAACTCGAGATGTAGCACATTAAAAGCATGGCTGCTAAAAATGGCAATTTTGTGTAAAAGAAACAATAAACTGTACTGTGGCACATTTGCCTGCAGGATGCCAACAGAGAGCTTAACTGTTTGCCTAACCGGTTCCCCTGTCTATTCAAGA
This sequence comes from Zapornia atra, assembly GCA_013400835.1. Classification (NCBI taxonomy): domain Eukaryota; kingdom Metazoa; phylum Chordata; class Aves; order Gruiformes; family Rallidae; genus Zapornia; species Zapornia atra. The sequence goes on along the minus strand of VZTU01031289.1, from coordinate 7,297 downwards.
TGTATTATCTTTTTGCACTATAAGTCATTGAAAATACCATATTATTTTTTATAGAGTTGAATATTCCTTTATACATGTGGTGTGAACAGAGAGACAAGCACAAGTACAGATTCTTATTCCATAGTGTGGTGCAGCTAATTTGAACTTGTTCTTGGTGATGCTCAAAAAGCTAATACATTTTCAAATCAGGGTCTTGAGTTTTGATCGTGCTCTTATTAGAAGTATTAATGAAGCTCTCAGTGATTTTTTACCAAAAGCCAGGATTTGGCCTCTAGGAAGATAAGGAAACTTAGTATTTAAGTGTTGCAATCTTCTTAAAAGATATTGCCACTATGCATTGATTTTCAGAACTAGCATCTCATAAGTAGTCAGATCGTTTGATATGATAAGACATTCTGCTGATGCCTCAGGCTTTCCTGAGTTTCTTTTTACTTTATTTTCTTGTCTGGTGGAAAGAGAAATGTTCAATGAACAAGGCAGTTTTAAAGTAATTTTCTTTCATTTTAATTTACAAGTTTTTATAAGATTGCAGTTGCTGTGTGTAATTTCTGAAACCATGGTATTTTGCATACATTAAGAAGGTATGTGTGTGCAGTATGTCATTACTTCTGTCTCCTGCATAGCTTTTCTAGATGAAAAGAGATTCTGATTCAGAAAGATGAAAAATAACATCTATAAATACTGTAAAGAAATTAAATTAATAATACTTGGCAATTATTTCTTCTCTTGAAACATTAATAATTGGGGCTTGTTCAGAACCTGTCTGAATATAAGTAACACCCAGTGGAGCCAGAAAATATGCCATAAATTTCAACTCCATTTAACTGACAAGGAAACTGAATTGGAAAGTTTAAGAGACTTGTTACAATTTTTCAAACTTTGTCTGCATTCAGAAAAATATAGGCTTTCTAGAAGTCCTCAAACCCACATACCAAGTTCTTTTGTCACAAAAAGGAGCGTTCAGCAGCTTTAATGTCCTGCCAATGCTGAGTCTCCTGATGAGTAGCTATTGCATGTTCTGGACTACATGTGTGAACTTATTTTGTGCATTTTCAGTTGTGAGAAAAAAATAATGAAATAAATTGCATTTATGCAAAGACTGATTACATCAAATAAATAGTTGAATGTAAATCAGAAGTTTAGAAGAGAACAGTAATTATAACCAATGATATATCTATTACAAACTAGAAAAAATACTAGCAAAATGTATTTGTATGTTGCTCATGCCTCTATATATGATGTTTTATGCCTTGGCTGGCAATGCCACCAAGTTTAGTGCAGGGTAGTTTCTTCACAGTGCTTTACTGCAACACATGGCAATAGTTAACTTTACCATCATTTCACAAGCTTTTGGCCTCTGCTTAAAAACAAACACATCTATTGTCTTGAAGTAATCTCTATTAACCTGCCTGATGAGATATACTCAGGATTTTCCAAGTTAAATGTGTCTAATGCATCATAAAATTACATGGAAACTTTCTTTCACAGTTCCATTAGAAATTTCTTGCCTGACATGCATCTCAGGTTGTTATTTACTTTGTGACTGCATCACACTGATGGCTCCCAGTAATACTGTGAGCCAAAAATTGCAGTTGGCTGCTTCCTCCTCCTGTCATTTTCAAATAACAGCTCTGGTTTTAATCATGTATGTTTATATTTAAATAGCTGTAGGGTTCATGCAGGAATTATTAAATGAGGTTCTCAAACTTGTGCTAAACAGGATGTCAGATTTCTCATGCCTCCTGGTTTGAAATCTAATTCTATAAACCTGTGTAACTCAGGGCCTTAGTCAATCTCTACCAGAACTGATTAGGAGGGGACTTGCTTTGATCAAGTTATTCCACAGTTAGGCCCGGCAATGTTCTTTGGCCCCTTTGCTGAAGCACTCTGTACACCATTTGCAAACTCACAATACTGGATTAATATTGATAACAATAACATTTGCACTTGCTTGAGTTTCTTGCTCAGAATGGTTTGAATTTGCATGCTTCTTCAGGGACAAGTAAACACTGAGGCAGATTAGAAAAGGGACTTGCACTTAGGAACTTCATCATTTAAAGTAACATCTTTGTTACTGCATTAATCACATCTTTCACAGAGCAAAGGACTATGAAACTTACAGGTACTGTACTTAGCTGCTTTCCAGATTTCGTTTAGATCAGAGCCATTATACTGTTAGCTGTATTTTCTTACAATGACTTTTAGTTGTGCTCTCTTGTGTTTCCTTATACAATCCTGTTATTCACTCTGGTTCATCTCTAATCCTTTTCCCTGGCTTTCATGGTTGAACTCTTCTTTTAACTCATTGTTCTATTTGCTTGAAATAACAGGTCTAGCACTTAGGTTTGTTTTTGTACTTACATCACAGAGCAGAATCTTCCCAATAATTACATTCACTCTAATGCAATTTTAGTCTTTCTTTTAATTTGGACAACTGTCTAACTTTTAGTTTCTGAACAAACCCCATTTTACTTCACATTCACAAATATCTGCTATTTGCTTTTAGAAAGTGACTCTACACAGTTGTACCTCTTAGATGAATATATATGAAGCCTTCAAGGTTTGACATTTCAGAACTATTGTGGACACATCTCGTTCTACTCCCCCTGCTCACCTTCACAAGAAACCCCCAAAAAAGATTCAGTGTTCTATGCAACAGAACGTTAGATCAACTAAAACTATTGATTTTGTCTTCATTAATTTCACATCTACTTCATATCTGATTTCTGTGACCCTGCACTTTAAGAAAGAGGGTGATAGAAGAACCCTAGTGAACTCCCACATAATCATTTTTTTGTCTTTTGGCTAGAACTGTATCAAAGTCACTTACCAATTTGATTAAATCTGTTTCCCTCCTCTCATTTCTGTAGCAGGCCAATTATCACCCTACCAAGGCAAGCTGGGGACTTGGCCGCTGAGCTGGAGCCCTGTTCTCCCAGGACTCACCCCTTTGCAGCACAAAACCAGAGAAACAGGCAAACAAGAGAGCCCGTCACCTCATCACCAAACTCAAATGTACTTTCTGCCTGAAATATGCAAATAACTATTTTAGGTATCAGCTCTGGGGGTGTAAGGTATAAAGAGCAAGCTTGTCTATGACTGAAATGGCTGTCATAGTGCTTCTTGCTAATTAAGCCTTCTACAATTTTCCAGCACATTCAGCTCCCTGCAACTTTCCTACAGTCCAAGGTGACCTTCTATTTATGCTTTTAGGGTTTTTCCTGCCAGCTTTCCTCATACTAGAGAAGAGCAATACCCTGGCTCTGTGTTACAAAGTTAAGATAAAACAGGAAGAACAGTTATAGGTGAGGACTGGTCTGCAAATCGATCACATCTCTTTACAGGCCCATTTCATTGCATGACACAGCTCATCTCTAACAGACATCATATACTCAAGAAAACTGCACTCAAGCACCCTCCTGTCAGATGGCAGCAGCTGTCAAAGGTCTTGCACATTCAAGGAGCTGAGTGTTCCCACCCTTAGGTGGGAGATAGTGAAATCTCTAAATGTCTCCCATAATCAGATATTTCAAAGGTAATGAGAACAAAAGGGAAACTTTTTCTCTGAAATGGTGAAGACAATCTAATGGAAAATTACCTAACTGCTCTTTAAAATACTGCTCTGCTAAAGGAATTTGGAGCAGTTTTCTAGTTCTCTGTAGGTAGATGACCTCTTTATTTCTTACACATGGCTCCATTAGTCAGCTCTTCCCTTTCTGATTCTAACCCTCAGTGAAGAGTTCCTCAGACTTCTGCTAATTGTTGCAAAAAATTTTTATAGTGCTGAAAATTATTTCTGGATCATTGCAATTGCCTGTCACTGTAAGTAAAGCCATTATCTGGAAGCAGGTTTCACAGAATAAAGCAGTTCTCTATCATTAGCACGGTCTTGTTTGAGTAAAGAAGTATAATGAATTTGCTGGCAATGATTTTAAGACTATTGGTCTAAAGCTTGCAAAGAGAGTTTCTACAGGAAGAAGAGCATCACTCCACTGTTACATGCTTTCAAAAGAAGATGCTACAGGGCATCTGCAGTATGGATCACTTTGTGAGTACCAAACAATTAGGGAAATGCTGTTGGCATATCCCCCTTTCAAGATTTAATAGGGTAGATTTGTCTATAAATAACGTGCTAAAGTTTGTCATCCAAAAAAAAAAAATTTCCAGTGCTGATCACTCTCTTTCCTTTATCCCTCTCTCCTCTTTTTATGTACATATATAGATAGATGTACACCCAGAGATGACATCCTGCTATACACGGAATACATGTGTCACCAGCCCTTGAAGATAAATATATGAAGTGCTAGCTAGATGATGCAAAATAACAAAATGTGCATTGCTAAAAGTTTCTTTCTGGTGCAGAAAATGATAAGTAAAAGGATGCATGTGGAGATCACTTGAGATAACTAAGACAGATAGATTAGATGTTACTGACAGAGTGGGCAGCCAAATTCATACTGTTAAGAGCTGGTGTGTTATTTTTCTAAAATGCAGAGAAATAACCAGTGGAGAGACAGGAGTGACACATGAAAGCCTCTCACAGGTCTCTGCAGTCTGTGCCTCCTGGGATCACTCATAGCCTGGAACTCAGAGTTGGACTTGGAAGAAAAAGCTGGATTTACTATAGCAAAGAGATTATCTAAGTAATTGAAGATGTATTTCTCATGACAGCATTATAATCTGATCCTGAAAATATCTATTACCTACAGTACTACACTGTTACATGAGAAAAACAAAGCAGTTAACGCGACTACTCAAAGAAATAAGTAGCATATTTTATATACATGGGCAGGATCAGATCTGTCCTTAGGTTATACAAAATACTTGTAGGATAAGAGTATCTGAATTTAATTTTGAAATTGCAATAAAAGATTCTAGTTCTATAAGGAACTTCAATCTTTCTGAAGAAAAACCCCTCAGAACACAAGAGTGGTTTTAGTTTTGAGATAAGGTTTTTAAAATTCTGGAATTGTATTTCTTCATTTTGAATGCATCTTTATCATCTACAAATTTCTCATGATTCTGTTCTCACATAAGACTTATTTGTCAGAGAATATTTTATAAAGTTAATTTCTTAGTTTGTAGAATAACAGAAAACAAAATTACAGATAAGATTTACAAAAAACCATTTGAACTAAACATATTAACTTCTCTTTCTCATCCCCTTGCCACCCCTGGATCATGAAACTCCTGATGGGAATTTTCATTAATAACAGCTCAAAACAACATTTTACTCTCTGGAAGAATGTTTACTAAATGCACTGAATCAGTGAAATGCATTTCATCAAGGCAACAGTATGAAGAGAAAAAGGCTTCATGACATCGACACTCAGTACTGTGCAGATCATCACAGAGCACATGTACTTTCACATCACATAAAAATTCATTAATTTCACTGATAGACTGTTAAGTAGACAGAACTTTTCTTTAAACTGTACTTTGACAGTTTTGTATTTTTCTCATTCCCTTTCTAATTGCTTCTATTTTTTGCCAAATACTTCCTAAGTGCTTGTCCCATACCTTTACTTTTTGGAAACTGATTTTGTAGCAACCCTCCCTTTAGGAGTTAAAACTCTAAAATTGAATGACTAATGATGAATTACAGCCCATTAGGTAATACTAGTCCTACAGTTGGTATTTCTCAATGCATTTCCTGCTCTCTTTTTACAGCATGCTTACTCATGCTTTATTTTTATCATTTATTATTTACAAAGTGCCATGTGTTCCTCATTCTTCACAAAACAGCAAATGTTCCAGGTCCCTGTCGAGAAAAGCTTACAATTCATGATCAAAAGGAATTGGGCTTTTCTGCTTTGCAACCTCCTTGAACGTTACATCACTGAACAACCAGTAGAAACGTTAACAGGCCATTCTAGTTCACTGCTGACCAAACAAGCCCAAGACAACACTGAGACCTCATTTGTTGCTAAAAAGCCCTAATCCATTTCCTTTCTGTTATTTCAGCACAGCGGAGCTGATATTTCCATCACTATTTGGTACACATCTATAACATTTGTTTAGATGCTGATCTGTCTGTATAGCTGGTCAGTGAAATCTGAATAGATAAAGAATTTGAAAAGTGACTATGACACAAAGCTCTATTGTGGGGCATGACATCTAATTTCTTTTGCTCTTTTAAGATCAAATTCACCAGCACACACTGGACATCTGTTTAAAGGAACTATAGATCTATAAATATAACTTATAGATCTATAAATGCAATTTGTTCTTTCAGTCCATGTCAGTGTCAGAGATATCTCATTAGATTCCAGTCAATGCCCTTTTTTGCTATTCTCTGATGTGCCAATGAAATGCCTCAAGAAGTCACTGAGATGCAGAACTGAACTTTGAGTTTTCATCATTATTTTTACAACCAGTTGATGAACAGTTCAGCTGATGACACAAGAAGTTAAAACATTACCAGGTTTCTAAACTGTATTATTCTTTGTGTAAGCATTTCAGGCTTCCAATAAGCTTGAGGTTTGTAACTTCTCAGAGATATTACATAGCTGAGAAAACACAATGTACTTGAAGTTCTCAGCTTTAAAACCAACAAAGAAGTGATCAGTGTTAAATACTGTTACAGCCATGATCATCTAGGATGATAAGCAGAGCCACTGTTTTTATCAGGCTGACTAGAATAACTGAAAACTAGAAGGGATTTCAAGTACACAAACCTTTCTGCAGGTCTGAAATAGCAATTAACTTCAAAGCTGAATACAAGTTATAAACAAATTAACTTGGCACATGGGGGGGGTGCTTCTGAGAGAGGGAGCTTCTAGTTTATAAACATCCAAATGTTACTAGCATGAGGGAAAGTTCCCTTTTACCCTCTATAAACCACTTATTTCCAGGTATCACGCAACTGTGCACTTCTTTCTTTCTAAAGAAATAATTACTCTTATTTCTAAATCAATGGGTCATGATCCTCATGATCTGTTCATATCAGTTGTTAAATTGCACAGTAGTACACGAGGCCACATCCCTGACTTACATAACCACACTATTGCATTTTCCTTATTATCCTCCAACAGAGACCATGTGTACCTCAGTGTCAGCTTTGCTTTGTGACCGCAGCAGTACATTGTGGCACCGTGTAGCAGAATCACTTGAAGATGTGATTTTTTTTTTCAGCATGCTAGGACAATGAATAAAGCTGAAATACAGACAAAAAAAGAAAGAGGAGTTCAGCTGTGAGAAGGCATTAACTTTGTGACAGTGTTTTGGCTACAGAAGTCCAAGGCCACACAGCAAGGTTGGAGGAAAAGCCCTGTTCTGGAAATACAGAAAGTACAGG
>VZTU01031287.1:5561-22189 GCA_013400835.1 Zapornia atra | reverse complement strand
AAGAGCCAGATGTTGTTCCCATTGAAACTGTGGGTGGAAAAAGACACTGATGAAAACCTAACTCAAATAACAAAATATGCCAATAGCTTATGTTATAGAGTCTTTTCTAGCAAGAATTCTAAAAGCAAATTTTCATTTAAATGTAAGCAATTGTAGATTCTAAAATATTTGAGATGTGGCTTAAGCCTGAGGTTAAATTTTTGTTTTAAACTGTAGACTAAAATTGTAGAAGTCACTTGAAACTGGTTTGACATGTCAAAATAAATTTCAGATTATACTTGCCTATGCTTATACAAAGGAAACTGGTTGCTTATTCTAGTAGCAGCTAGCTTATATTTCTGATGTTGCTAATAGGGTACAGTATCTAAGTGCCTCACTCCAGTTAACATATCATATACTATTACTCTATTTTCAGCTAGCGTCCAGCCACAGTAGAACTTGACATTATGAACTACATTTTTTATCTCTACAGCTAATGACGAGCTCCCTTACAATCCTTTCTCCTTTTAAGTAGTGTAAGTAGCAGTTCAAAATCTTATTATTGCTAGCCCTCCGAATAAAATCACATGGTAATTACTGTTGCATTCAAAGGGTTGGGTTTTAAAAAAAATAATCTTTTTTTATCAAAAAAAGACAAACAAAAAAATCCCAACTGCCAGGCTTTTATGAGTAGCAGCAATTACATTTTTAAGTAAAATAGCAGGTGCCGTCAAAGTTTCATAGTACAAAGTTGAATCATGATATACCTTCAATAATTTTGTAGCAAGAGTCTGCTAGAGTGGATACAACCAGCATTTGACTAACAAGAAACAACTGCTATAGAATGTTTCCTTCTAAAGCATTGGAACTCAAATTGCTGTAGTTCAAAATCAGCTGTATTATTAAAATAAAGGGAGACTGTAAATCTTTTTCACAATGTAGTTTTGTCTCTATATAATGTATTTATAAACTATTCACAAATACATAAAGGAATCTGATTCTGAACAGAGTACTTTGGCAGCTAAAATAATGAGATTTCGAGTGCCTGCAGGTACATTGACCGAGGTTTCTTTTAGTCAAACCTTCGTAACACTCAGTGACTTTAAATGCACCACTGTGGAACAAAACCTAATAGGATCCAGAAAGAACTTAATAGATGTGATTCTCATTAGCATCTTGTTAGGGTTCCAAAGGAGAAAATTTTAATTTTAAATACATTTGTCAGTTATCAGAATGAATAGTTGCAAGGCTGTGTGAAGCATTTACTAGAAGCATTGTCTGGACAACAAACAAGTGGTAAAATGAAGGAGAGGAACACAGATCTAAGAACCCTTTGTGTCAAAGGTAACTTTGAACCTCTGCTACAGTCCCCAAGTTCACACTTTTCCTACTCATTAGCTCCTGAAGACTCTTTACTTAATCTGGAGATTTTTTTATCCTCTTAACTTCTAATCATCTGTTAATGAGTAAATGTGGATTCTTAATCCTGCACTTTGATAGTCAGTACCAGATGCATAATGTCAGCTACTGCAGTACCTACTTCAACATTTATTGGCTGTGTCTTGAAGAGCTCTAAAAACCTATGTTGTTTATGTCCATGTATTACAAAGCTGCTTTAGAAGTTTCAACTATGAAAAAATCCAGAACTTGAAAGTGATTACATTCATGGGAAGGTGGAAAAACCAAAAAAAAAAACTTCACTTATTAAGCGAAAAAGCATTATTATAAGTGTCACCTGACTTCAAGCACAAAGTATGGAATTCTGTGCTTCCTGAACAAATACCATGCCTTCGAAGCAAATCTCTCAAAATGACAACTAGTATTGGTTACAGGGTTTTACCATATTCCTTGATAGGCTGCTGGAGTATTTCCACTTTTAAAGCAATGTGACATTTCTCAAAGATGACTGGTTAAATCAATTTATTTTGTCAACATAGTCAAATATTATGTTACCCCCTGAACCAAACAGCATTACGCTGGAAACTGGGATTCAGCCTGTTAGTTCTTGATGATATGTAGGCTCGTCCTCTGCAATGATTTCAGCATATTGTCCTTCTGTCTATGCCCACCTTTTTGCCTTGGCTATACTTGGTTCCTAACAATGAGAATTTTTATAGAAATAAAGACAAAGATAAAGCAAAGTTTTGCTGCTCTAGTGACCTCTGAAATATGACTTGGCTGCAGCTGCTGCTGTTCTTGGTATCTCAGCATTTTGACACTGTCTAGTAAATTCTTTATCGATACAGAAAAGTATAAGCCAAATTCTTCTAGCACAAAATTTCTTACAGCTCAATGGAGTTCAGAGCTGGTTCTAGTGGGTTTTATCACCCTACAATAAACAAAATCCAGTTATACTCAGATTTACAGAATAAATTCTATAGAAAAGACAGAACAGTTTTTCTAGATGATTTCTGATTACGCAGGAGGCATTTCTATTTTCAAATTGAACAAAAAAAATTATAAACACTAATCTTTATTCAAATCAAGTAAATAAATGTATAACCTACAAATCCTGTGCTGTCACCTTTTAGTCTTGGGTGTTTATTTTTGCTCCCATGAATCTTGAGCATTACTGAAAGATATAGCTTTATCTCTAAGCAGATTATGAAACTTCCAAGGGGAAAAATAAAAAGCATTTTTTCTTGTCGTTCAGAAAATCATAAAGAAGTGAACCTAACTTGTGCTACAGAAAAGCTTTTGAATGAAGCTGAGGGAAGACTTTATGAGTACCAGTGCATTGTCTTAACCACAGGACAGTGATAAAATTGAATGCTGAGGAGGAAGAAGAGTTTCCTCTATAAGCAAACAATTCTTCTGTGAATTCAGACATTGAAATTATATCCTGCAACCTTTCTTTTTTTTAAGGAAGGAAAAAAAGTCTGAACCAAACTAGAAACAGAAGGACAATGGGAAAAAAAAGAGGGGGTTCCTTGCAGTGCCGTAAAGAAACAAGGTTCATATTTCTCACGTTACTTAAACCTGTCTTCATTTCAGTCATTCCTTCCTGACTTGTTGCTACCTCCAGAGCCTACAAAACAGCCTCCTTAAGCTAATGAGCATCCCAAGTCCAGCTGTTCTTCTCAAAGCATCTACCCTTTTCAATCATCCCAGCAGAAGGGCTGGGAAAATCAACCAGGTTTTCCCCAACTATTAAGTATATTTTCTGTTTTTCTTTAAATGCTTCCAATCTCTTGGTTTCACCTCAATTTTATTAATGGTATGAGGTCTTCATAAGCAAAAGTTGTCATTGATATAAAATGAGGTGAGTAGTGATTAAGGCTAAGTGGATCTGTTAATTCAGCAACACTTCAGAATGACTGAACATGAATAAAATGTTAAGTTGCAATTACATTCCTAAGAGAGTACATATGAAATCCATATTAATACCACATTAGTTCATCATGACTAACATTATTATAGCTAATAGTAAATGATAAAATAATGACTACCTACTCACAGAATTACCATTTCTAATCTTCCTCATAGAATGAATATAATTATGTTTCTCTAGAAAGAATGCAAACTTTTCCCTTTTTGGTTGATTATTTAGGCTCAAAATACGGGGTTTAGCTGACTCAGTATGCATAGCTTATCATATGTCTTCGAGGTAAACAGCATAATCAAATGAGTGGGAGATTTATTACTGAAGTTTTTGGGAAGTATTTTTTTAATTTAGGAAGTAGTATTTACATTCCATTCTAACACTTAAGAAATAAAAGCCAACATGAGCAGTAACAACTCCACAGACATAATTTTTAAATACGGTAGGTTTAGCAGTTTTCCTTTTCTTCATTTCTGCCATGTCCGACACCATGCAGAACAGCAATATCTGCACTACCCAGTGACTAAACGTTCTCACTAGCCACAAACAAGCAAAAGTTCTCACTAGCCAGAAACACATCTTACATCGCAGAACTGAGAGTCTCCTGTTGGTGAATATTTTGGCAATGAGATTTTTGCAGTGATTACCCATGGCCACAATGAAACAATGTATAAAAGATGAAAGGGAAGCTTCCATCAGGTGGGATGCTGCAGTAAAGCTCTTTAAAGGCCTCAGAGGTGGTTTTCATAGAAAAACTTGGGAGATGATAATTTTGTGCAATTTCTGAGGGAGTTACAAGAGTGATTAAGGAGGGGAGAGAAAACATGAATGTAAAAAGTAAATTTAAAGCAAGGCACAACTATTGTCTGAGAAATTGTTAATCTACAAATTAAAAATGACAACAAAGTAACGATCAATCTGTCAACATGACAACCAGCAGTTTCAGCTGGCTTTTTTCATACTAAGGTAGAAATGTCTTCAAATTGGTAAAAGGAAATAGCATTTGAGCCTTGCACAACAGTTAATGCTTGTGATTTGCTATGTCTTTATGTATTTGTTATCGTGACATATTTGGGTCAGGAACATTGGGGAATACAAGCTGCTGCTTGGTAAATAATTTCAACTAATCCAGTCTTTAAAGTTCCACAGGGTTCACAGTACTTGAAAGAGGAATTAGCAGCACGCTTGACCCATTCTTGAACCTGCATGCTCTTTCAGTGATGTGGAGTAACAACTGCCAACATCCACACAAGTGAGGTATGGAGCTGCTATTACCAGCCTGCTCACTCTCCACCTGAAGCCAAGGAAGCTTCAAACTCCCGAGGTGAGAGGGCTGTTTCTGATGAGGGCCTCACATTTGAACAGCAAAACATTTTTCAATTTATTTTGAACAGTGGAAAACAAAGGAGTGTTAAAGAGCTTTGTACTAAACCCGCTGGGAAGAGACCCACTGTACAAGACCAAAACATAATTAGCTACATTTAAATTAACAATTTTATGCATATATATGTCTACATACACATTTTAAAAAAATATAATATGGTCATTAGCCAAAGCTCATTCCTGCTAAAATAGTGCAGGGAATCCGATGAATGCTAAACCACAGAAACAAGCATTTTAATAAATATTTTTTAAATTACTCTTGCATAAAGTTAAAAAAGTGGGAAAAAGGACTAACAGTGAGAGGATATCTGTATATTTGCACAAGGGATTCCCTCCAGACAATGTGGCATTTAAAGCACTTGACAGGTTTTCACTTTTGTGAACAGTGAAACTCTCTCAGGTGCAGAAAACACAGAAAATTTTTCCTCAAGTTGCCTCGACTCTGCTAGTTTTCCCAAATCACCATCTAGATGAAAGATTTGAGCAACTGAGCGGCTTCCGCAGCAAGTAAACAATAACAACTGCTGTCAGAATTTCACCTAGAACTGGAATTAACCTTCCCACCTATACACCAGTAACAAATTCACATCCACTTGTTAACCAGGAAGGTGAAAAGAGAAAAGTGTTGCTCTTCTGCCACAGAGAAGTTACTATCAGCTCACAAGGAGGGAAAAGCCTGAGAGAGTAACCCACCCCTTTGCCGTACTGCCAGATGCCTGCTGGGGACTCAAAACACCCCACGAGCCTTACTGGCCTTATTAGTTATCTTTCCTTTAGTGCATTCTGGCTTTCAGGATCTGTTGTGTTAATACCCCTGTTTTTATCCAGGCTTTGCTAAGACAGTCAAATGGCCTTGAAAACTGTTGCTCTCACAGATCAGTGATAAATACTCACAGCATGTACTTTATGTCAGCATTCACTTCAGAAATTTTCCAATTCTCTGTTACAAAGATGTATCCTCTAATGAATCTCTACTATGAGATTTTTTCTTCGTACTTTTTTCTATTCTGATAACTGATAAAAAAAAATCTATATAATAAAATGAAAACAAGTATGATGCCTCATTAGCTGAAATGCAGGTACTGAACTGGTTTTAGAAAACAAAAGGACAGACCCCAATGTTTATTTTGAGATTTCGGTTTTCTATTCCACCTACTTTCACCATTCATCTCTGTGAAACACAAAGTAAGAATTACAGACTGCAGTGCCATTTTTCTCTGGCTATTTTCTTTTCTCTTTGGCTATTTTCTCCCATTTGAAGAATAAGTCCCTGATCCTTTAACCTCCTTTAACCTTTTCTTACCTGCAATTAAGCCACAAGGTTTTACTGATTCTAAGTAGGCTGTCTGTTTATTCAATGTAACAGTTACATGCTCAACAGTCAGAGCTGTTGGCTTTGTACTGCAGCCATCTGAGACTTCAGAATGAGGGTCTTATGTTCTTGCTAGGTTGTGCTCAAAGCCTCTATGCCTTTGTGAACACCCAGGAGACAGTTGCCACGTAAATTTTGCATATACTTCAACAAGGTATTTTAATTAGTTTTCAATTGGCATGATAGTGCAGGCAGATGCCCACAAGAACTGGAAAAGGATGAAAGAAAATACAAGTACACAAAGTTAAAATGGTCAAAAGCAAACGCAGTTCATATGGTGCAAGGGATGATAAGCAAAAGAAACCTTTTTTTTTTTTCAGCAGTTAAAATTTTGAAAGATGCAAAGGAGCCTGTAATGAAACAATTTAACAGTATCAGTGGGAAAATTGTAATTCTATCTTTGTACAGTACTGTGGAATTAAAGACAGAATGAGCCAGTACTGACAAGATGAGCTCTGATGAAATTACTCACAGACAGTCCACACCACACTCTCATCCGCAAGAGTGCCAAGGTACAGCCTCGCAAAGATTAACTAAAATGCTCATGAGAAAAATCTAAACAGAAGAGGCCTTCAAACTTTGGTTAATTATAATCAAAGTACATTCAGAAAATCTTTTCCTCCTGCTACCGTGTCTCAAAGACAGAAGGAATCAGAAGGCTGTAGAATGACAAACATTAACCGGAATCTAACAGGACTCTTCACAGACAAGAACAAGCGCTAGCTATTTTCAAAAGCTATGGATAAGCCAGGTAGCATTATTCTTATAATGGATGTTTATAGTATATTCACAATGGATTACAAAGATATTAAAGTACAATATTTTTTTTCTCTGTTCCTTCTTGCATTTATTGATTGGTAGCTAAACAGTTAATCAATTCTGTTTGTCAGTAGTTATTCACTGCAAATATATGTTAGAAAATATTGGAAAGAAAGCAAAATAAATGAGTATTTCAGTTTAGTGACTAGTAGAAGGGTTTTTTCCAGCCAAAACAAAAAATCCTATTGGATGTACCTGTACAGAGATCCAAGGAATAAATAAAACATAATTTGGTAATAAATGTGAAACCTATAGATGGGATGCAAACTGGATCCGACAGCAAAAGTGCACAGCTTCTGAAGGTGAACAGAAATCCTTCAGGTGATTGTATTTCTTCTAATTAGCTGAACCAAATATGTATAAAATTGACTTGAATCATGAACTTGGACTCAGGTTCTCAAACATATGTGGGTAGGAGTTTGATGACTAAATACCTTTCAGGAGCAGGTGGGCTCTGTGGGCAATATGTAAATAAAAGTAGAAGGGAAAGTTGATTTGTTTTTTGCAGGCCTAGCATCACTTTACTCCCAAATGGCTGCATAATGAAGTGCACCACACTCTCTTCCTCACAGTACCTTCAAGTTTATTCAAATGGGATACCTACTTCTCTATCTGCTGTCAGAAAGTAAATAACCAGGAGAGACCTGACTGCTCTTTAAGGAAGATTTTTCTTTCTAGAAGAGTGTACAAATTGTATTTTACATCTCTGAGATTAGCAGCAATGAACAAAGGGAAAGCATACTATATTTTAAATGTGCTACTATTGTTACAAAAAAAAAAAAAATCTACTAGAACCATGTCTATTGTGTTAAGTTGAGCACACCAGCTGGCTAAAAGCAAGGCTTGCAGGAGAGGTCAGGCAGTTTGTGCTGTTGGGAGAATTTATGTTGATCTCTTAAGCTGAAGCAAAAAAAAAAAGGTCACAAGTTAAATAGAGAAAAAAGCAATCAACAAACCAGGGGGAAAAAAAAAAGAATGGGAGAGAGGAAGAAATAAACTTTCATTGCACATACGGTTCTTGCCATTTTGATGGGTAAGAATGAAACAACAACAAAGCTTATAGTGTTAATTACTGACTGACTCTTCTTCAGAAGTGGTCAGAGTGAACTTTAAATTATAAATGGTCTGTATAATTTGAAGGAGAAGATGAATAAGGGTTTTGCAGAGGATGTTAGAAAACCAGATGCAGCACTTCAGCAAGCAAAACAGCTAAGGATTTTCTGATCAAAGTGGGAAAAACACTTAGGCCAAACTGTCCGTTCTGTTTATAGTCATTGCCATTCTCCCACATCATCTGCCTCTTCGAATTATCAGACTGTCTACATTTTTTATTTACTGTTGAACGATCAGTGAATCGGTGTCCAGTGTATTTTTCCAGGACAAATTTATTTATATCTATTGAACTCACTAACATTTTGCTTAGAGCAACTACTATAATCTCCTTCTGAATGCTAGTTCTTTTACAACCAAAGGTGGACAGCATATAACGAATAACAGAACTGTGAGCTATGAAAAGGACTATGAGAATTCCCTATCAAAATGGACACAACCCCCCGGTATTCCTGTCTTTTGGGACAGAAGAAATAACTTTACCAGCACACAAAAAGTCGTTGGCTGTCCTGACCTCATCATTCTCACCTTAAGTTAGATACAGGATCAAAGAGAACATCTGTTTGACAGCCATATTTTTCAAATGCAGCTTGTTAACAGTCACACTTATTTCATTATTACTTTGAAATTTATTGCTTGAGCACCACCTCGTGGAAACATCTATAATTGCAAAATCTTCTTGAAATTTACCCATACGCCCAAAAAAGACAACTGTGATGGAAGCAGATAGCAATTTAATGTGCTAATTTGAAATACCATTGAGATAATCAATATGAATATAAAAATGAGTTATAAACGCCACTCGTTTTTGGTTTGGGTTTTTTTTAATATACACAATTACACATTTTGTCATTCCTTCAGGAGGAATTTTGTGCTCTAAGTAGCCAGGGTATACTAACGTTTGAAATAAGGAAACCTAAAAAATGATAATCTGTTCCAGAATTTTAGGAACTTTCATTTATTCCTTTTATTAATTGTTTCAAGTATCTGTACCTCAAACAGTCCAGAACTTACGACTGAAATAACTATGTCACCCATTCATAGTAGGCCAACTGCACAACTGAGATAAAGCAATTTTTAAAGCTCCGGATAAAACAAACTGGAGCCGAAATAATATATTAAAACCAAAAGGGCTATACTGATAGAGAGTGTGACCTGTGTCACAGTATATTTTAAAAACAGAAAGTAGTATTAACTATTTGAATCAATATACAATAACCATTTTGTATTCAAAGGAAGTCAGTTTAAACCAAATAAATATTTTGCTGACTTTGCAATGCAGCATTATGTTTTTCTTATAAACTACAAACTTCAGTAATTAGTCATTTTTCTAAGAAACCACAAAACAATGTGGCTTCTGAAGAATAGAGACAGCTACCAGATTTAAGTTCAAACTTACTCAATTTGCTTTCAATGACTGTATCTCACTTAAACCCAAGACCTGATCAAGGTTGAGCCTTAGAAGTGTTGCAGTCAGTCCTTCCAAAAGGACAGTGAAGTTCTGTGCGCGGTGTTCTGACCACAGACCTTAAGACAGCTTTTGATAGATACCTGTACTGTTTTGGGCTGGGATAGAGCTAAATTTCTACATAGTAGATTGGATGGGGCTGATTTGGATTTGTGCTGAAAGTAGTGTTGATAACACAGAGATGTTTTTGTTCCTGCTGAGCAGTGCTGACACAGAGCCAAGGCCTTTTCTACTCTTCACAGCTCCCCACCAGTGCGCAGGGCATTGTGAGGAGACACAGCTGGGACAGCTGACCCCAACTGCCCAAAAGGAATATTCCATACCATCCAGCATCATGCTCATCAATTAAAATAGGGGGGAGACTGGCGATGGAGGGGGCGCTGCTTAGGGACTGGCTGGGAATTCGTCATTTAGTGGTGAGCAATTGTTATAATTTGCAACACTTCTCTGTCTTGGGTTTTATTTTCCTCTCTGTTGTCCTCCCCCTCCCCCATTTTCTTTATTATTGCTACTACTATTATTTCTTTTTTATTATTAAACTGTCTTTCTCTCAGCTCATGACTTCTCTTACTTTCATCCCTCTGATTCTCTCCTCAGGGTGGGCAGCATATGAATACAAATCCCTGAAACTTTTTCTTGCAATTAAACAACTGCACACAAGCCCTTGAAAGTGATTTAAAACTAGTTATATTCCACTTTAGAAAAGAAAGTAAGGAACACAAATATCCCAACTAAATATTCAAGGCAGGTAAACAAATAAATAACTTAATTAGTGCGGGTTTTAAAACTTCTGCTGCCTCCTACCCTAGCATGTTCTAGCTGTCCTTCCATGAAAGATGTATCCAGGGATCTGACCACCCTCACATCCTTTATCAGTCATTGATGATTTACTAATAATCACCCTAGCCCCCACTGAAATCAACTACATACCAATATTAGAAAAAAAAAATAATCTGGAGACAATTCCAAAAAGAGGTTTGGTATCACAGGACACATGTCAACATAAACAGATGCAAATGACTGTTTAATGTTGCTTTGAAATAAGTCATCACTTCTCCACACATACTTCATATTTTCCCCAGCATCATCTCAAAACTAAGTACATCAATATACAAAAAACTGTGGATTTTTATATATATAGATGGACATCTCTAACTCAAAGGACATAATTTGTAAATACACATTATTGATGTAAAATCAACACTGTCCTTTTTTCATATTTAGGAGCTCAGAGTCCACAAGAAGTTGCATTAGTAACTGCTTTACTACCAGGTTCATAGTTACAAACATAGAGAAAACTGTTGGTGAAGAGCAGGTAGTTACAAAGCTCTCTGAAATATCCTGCCTTGCCTCGAGATGTGGGGAGGTTTCTGTGTCCAAGGACAGAAAGGCAAAGGCATTTGGAAGCAGTTTATAAAGGGAGGAATCAACAGGACACATAAATATAATTTTCCAGGACTGCTGACCAAGCCATTACACAAGGAAAAAGAGTAGCACTGTACTGGCTTCCTAGCTATTCCACATGCTGATCAAAGTCATATGTCAGAGAGGCGTTCTAACGGCCGGATCAAAGACATTATTAATAAAGGGTTTTGTATAAGGCACTTTTAAAACATCTTCCAGCTTCCAGAAAGCGTAGTTATAGGCAATAAACAATACATAGCCACTGTTAAATTAGTTCAGTGAGCAACAGCTTAAGTGCAAAGTCATGAGAATGTAGTTTGTGTTTTAGGTTTATGCCACCTAATTTTGCAGGCTTTATTCTATGTGGATGGATTATATCTTCAGTAAAACATTTCCCTAAGCCATTTAGGCTTTAAAACAAATCAAGTCATAAAAATGCTGGTCAGCAACTTCCTTTAAAGTTAGTTTCAAATGCTTTTAAAGCATAAACTGTGTTCGGGAAAAGAGGAAAAACTATTAGAAACCGGTTTGTCTGTGTCCACAACTGAAAAGTGCCATCATGTATTAAACCAATTTGAAGCTTCCAATTTTGCTTCTTTTCTTTCCCGACAACAGACAAAAACACTGCCTCTCCTTAAAGATTAGACAGCACCCATGAAAGGGTACTGGGTGAAGTGCAAAGTAACCTAGAAACCCTAGTGTTAGTGACCTTCCTTGAACGCATGGCAAATGTAGGTTTTTTTCCTCCCCTTTGTTCTGAAAGGACAAACTCACTTCCAGGCACTTTCTGCAGACTTTCAGTTCTTCTGGGTGAGTGGTCAGGTCTTTGATTCCACACTGGACCTTGTGTGAGCAGATTGCCCCTGCATGATAACAGGTAGGCTCAGAGGCACATCAAGGACAGCGAGATTTGATTTCACAGCTTTTTCCCGAGTCGGCACAGACGGTGACTGCCTTTTGATCCACTGGTAAACGGCCATTTGAGTTGAATATTCAAAGCTGGCTTCATGCGACACCTGCCATAGGACTGCGTTTTGTAACGCTGGCTAGGGAGATTGTTTCTGACCAACTTAACTGTTCTATGACTTTGCAGGTCATACATACTCAAGACAAGGCTACGCTACCGGAATTTTGTTAAGTTTTAAAGGCCAGGTGCCGCTTCACCTTCTTTCAGCCCACTGACAAGTTTTACTGATTGGTATTTTTAGACTGAAAAGGATGCTTTTTGCATCTTGTCACCCTCCACAAGAAATGGATTCTAGCATGCAGGAATACACTGCACACCTGCAAAGTTATTTACTACAACCAGCACACACAACTTTATGGATAAATTTATTTTATCCACCATCATCTAATCAGCATCCGCCAGGGTTGCTATAAGCTTGCTATGCACTGCCTGTTTATCAGAACACACACACTAAGTCCTAAATATAGATAATTAATTTACCAACATATCTAAAGATCTGTCATACTTCGTTTTCTACCCTAGAATAAAGTTTTCTGGATTAGTAGACGTTTTTACCTTGCAATTAAGTATGATCAGCCACAAATAATATAAATTGGGGTAACACCTTCTTTGTTTACTTGCTTTCTTTGCCTCATATATCTGGATTTGGAGACAAATGCCTAAGGCAAGGGCCAATTCTGGGTGTCTACCTACCTGCAGTGACCTTTAGTTCTGCTTTTGTAGGAAATACTTGAAAACGAATGATGCTGATTGTTACTAAAGACAAATCTTACGGGCAAAGTAAGGGCTGGTTGTAGCAGACACAGCACTGGCTCCTGCTGGGTTTTATCATCCATGCGGTTTTGAATTCATCAAGAATAAAGTATGCGGATCCAGATCAGTGTTACAGAGATCATTAACAAACCTGCAATTAAGTGCAGCTTCTGTTGGTAACTCAAAGTTACCAGGAGCTAAAAAGACATGTAAATTTTGTTACCTCCAATCAGGTGGCATTTGGATTGCACAAGAAAGTTATACAGTCCTGATATTATGCCATCTATCTTAATTTTAGTTAAATTTTCTGTTTTCCTGAGCAATGAACTCTCTGAAACAGCTCTGCAGAAAAAGATCTCAATATTTTTGTGATTTTTTTAAACCTCAGCTGAGAAAAATAAGTTGTACCAGTGCTAAAGGGATTTTTCTGAAATCTAAACAGCTGAAATTGAAGAGAAGTCTGCCAATTCTTCTTTCAATGCCAGATGAATTTAAACAAAACCAAAACCAAATCCCGGTTGAATTAAGAGTTTCAACATGTTATTATCTTCCAGACTTCAATTTCAAATCGAATAGTTATGTTACATGCCTTCACATGCTTATTTGTTGCAGATATTTTAATAGGCTCACTCACTTTCTTTTTTCTTGGTCCAATACAAATTTTCCCAAAGTAACAATTAGATGTATATTTCCCATCATGCTGAAAAATCATTTAGCCCCCAGTGTTAGACATTAAGGAAGCTTTATTGCTGTAATGTCTTCATGCAGCTCATATTCTCCTGCTCACATTTGAATGAGCTTGCAAATTTAACCATCTGGGAATGACTCTCCAAATAAACTATATGCTACTTAGACCTCCTCTAGTATTTGATTATCCTGGGGTATTTGAGAAAGAGCCCAGGATTCCCACCTCCCATAAACAGCAGGTGAAATACTGGCTAGGTGCAGTTGCATCCACTGCCCTAGTTTTGTTGTCACACTTTGTTCTGGGCTAAGAGCACTTCCGAACAGTCTTTGCTAGAAAATAGGTTCCTCATCTTGATGCATGTAAATTGCTAAATAGCAGTATTTTGAATCCAATTCCTGTGTCATGTCAAACAGAAATTCTTTCCTAGGAACACTAAAGAAACTACTACTCCTACCAATTTTACGATCAGAAAACATTGCTTTCAATTGTGATGCAGAAGTACATATTATGTCCAATTTTGACAGGGCTAATAAATAGCAAGAGGACAAAGGCAGAGGAAATCAGCCACTTTAACGGTGACACAATTCTATACTTTTTTTCTTGATGCCATAACATATGAACTGCTCTACAAAAGGAATTAAAGGCTCCCTGAAACATTGTGCTTTCCATAGCAAGATGAAGCCTGCTTATGCAGAAGTTCAGCCGTAAGATGATCCTCTAAGCACAGCTGCTACCCATTCTAAACTTTGCAGGAACATCTTATTTGAAACAAACATTCTAGCTGCAAACCCATTAGGATTACTCCCAAATTGTATTGAACTGATGCCACCTGACATCTTCACAGTCTATCAATGAGTGCCCTACTGTCGGGATTGGGACAGATGAGCAAGAAAGAGCTGCAACTGTATCAGCAGGTGCTAAGGTACAGCGAATTCTATGTTTCACTGAACATGACTTACAAATATTTGCAACCTTATGATACCAATAAAAAAAAATAAAGGTACTGGGACAATACTAAGATGAGCAAAAACTGCTTTCCAGTTTAGCAGAAAATAAATGAAAGTAACGTGAACCAAAATCACGTGAGCCATTGTGTGTGCTGACACACTGCACTCATAGGAATTTTTTTCAAAAACTAATAGAGATTTAAAGAGGAGGTGCTTTTCCCAGCCAGTTACTTGCTAGAATTAAATTTGTATAAACTGTAGCAATGTGAGTATCAGAACAAAGTCTGTATACATTCACAATATGGTGCTGGAGGTAAACTGAACAGGATCACATATTTTGTAAAATTATGTACCTGACTTGTGATTATAAGATACATGTATACATCAGCAAGCAGCAACATTACAATTAAAATTCAGTCCTTCGTATTTCAGAGAAAAAATAAAATGTGTTGCCTTTTAAGATAATCCATTTTACTGTGAATGCTAATTGAATCTCATTGTTCTTGGCTGGAAGCAGTGTTAGTTTGCAGCAGCCAGACTCTTCTGCTGGAGGAATGCATACTCCATATAATGACAAAATATGCAAAATATTTAGACACAATTGGATGACAAAAGTCACAAAACAATTCCTAGAGCGTGTTTCAAGAGTGCTCCATCTATGCATATGAAATTAATTAGCAGCGTACCAGCAAATAGTGCTTATGAGTATGTATATATTCCATATTTATTGTAGTAATATTACATATCACCAAGGGAAATTACACAGTGATGAACACCTGTTTTACACAGGGAGCCACTAAGATCTGCGTTTATCTGTCCCAAGTTCCTTCCCAGAAAAAAAACCTGTTTAAGAGACAATACCTTAACCCCTTTCAGTAAGCTCCATGTAAAAGAGCTGCTGGAAATGTTTCCAGGAGACACACAGAAGTTTCCTGGAAGTTACACCAGCAGGCAGAAGCCAAAGAACCGAACCAGAGAACCTTACTGATACCGGTATGGCAGTAAGTAAGGGTTGGGAGCAAACCAACCTGAATGCAAGGGTGTGGGTTTTTTTTTCTTAACATCCCCTTCTTGCTTTGTGGAAACGCCATCTGAAATTAAGCCTTAATACTAGAAAAAAAACTGTCTTTATTAGGAAATACTAGGGAAAGATTAGCACATTTTCCATTTAAAAATAGTCATTTTCTCTTTTGCTTTCACTCCTGTTTTTCAAGAAATGTTGGCAGAGGTGATTAGAATAATTTTAAATATGATAATTTTAAAACTGGGTCCACATCATTGTCACCTCTAGGCTAACAGGGTGTAATATAATTGGAATATCTAAAACCTACAGTGGTAGCAGAATAATAATAGACAATGACCAATGATCTTTTACTGCAGCAGCTTATTTTTTAATAACTTTTTACACAAAAGGATGCATTTTTGAGATTTTGATATATTTTCAATATAGCTGCAAACAGATTGCAGCGTTGAGAAAAAAATTAGCTGTGATATAGAAAACTAGCAAGTATTTTTTACACAAAGAATTCAAAAGCAAGTCATAACAAGCTAAGGCACAACTTTCTTTGGTATAATATATAATTACTCAAAGTATCCAAAAGTATATGTTTCCCTCCTCTGCCAGTAGCTGCTCTACTCCTAGTAAGATGGCAGGTTTTGTTAGATATTGCCCTACCAAACAATCTAAAACCACAAGCTGAATTTATACTCTACAAAATAATGAATAAAATATATTTTACCTAGCCACTCTGGCAAACTACATTCATTTGCCAAGCATCAATGTTAGTAATATAAAACATAGTTTAGCTGTTTCAAATTAGTAGCACGGGTTTTGTTTGTGGGTTTTTTTCTGTACTTTTTTAAAAAGTTTCTCTTCCTGTTCAGTAATTTATAAAATTGCAATAAATGGCAATGTAATGTTTTCTTCCAGATGTTAAAGTATGCACTTTATCTTGCAATAATCCTCCTTAAATACTTAGAAATTGTCTAGATTTCACACCTTACATACAGAAGCTTCAGAGCTGCCAGAAGTTTATCAGCTAATAAATCACGTATGTGTATACTGCCAGTAGATTTGTTTGATTTGTTAGTCCTTTCACTGACTACATTAAAGAGGAGGAGGAAACCACTTCAGAAGTGTGGACATTTCCCCGAAGCACAGGTTTAAAACAAAGTACTGTAAAATCAAGGAGTCAAGGGATTTCAACTAAAAAATCAGCACCACATCTGTCACCTACCCTGTACTCCTCACAGGACATAATCAGGTGTATGGGCATTGCTAATACAGGTTTTTTAAAAATGCCACTGCCAGTTTTCATTTATTAAGACTATGACTTATTTAGTGTTGTTCCATCACATTGCAACACCCCCCCCCCACCCCCCCACCCCCCCCGCACCCACAACCAAAAACCACACA